>JABUQX010002625.1:25000-48399 GCA_015478945.1 Trachelipus rathkii | reverse complement strand
ATGAAATGATAACTGAGAAGTGTATAGTGTGAAATAATACTAATAACTAATATAGTTATAAAATAGTATATAACACTAAAATCACTAAAAAATTATTATAAGAATAACAAATATGCACTTATACATATTATATAGTCTTTCATATATAGTTCACCTAATATGTATTTTATTAATAACTATATTAATGTATTTTCACTAACCTCTAATGTAACAGCAATTTAATACTCCCAACCATGTACCATATATAAATCTACTTTAAATTCTTCTCTATTACCTTAATAGAGCAATATAAGATTATCATTCATTTATGTATTCATAACACCTGGTTGCAATTATATATTAGGTTCCGCATCCCTTATACACAGTACATTGAAGTGATAAAGATTAAAATATTATTATTATAATTTATATAAATATTACATTAACTGTAAAATATTAAATTATATAATTAATTAATATATATATATCATTATATAAATTAATTATTAATTATTAAATTATATATATTATTAATTATATATAAAATTTAAGTAATTAATATTTATTCTACTTATTCAAATTTCTATATATATAGATATTTAGGTGGTTTAGTAGTGGATAACACACTAATAAAACAATAATATCTGGAAACAGCAAAAAGTATAGTAAGATAAATATAATATATATCTGAACTGAATTATATAATCAAAGAGTAAAAGTTCCTCCATTTCTTAATCCTTTAATAACTCCTTAGAAGTGAGAGTTAGTCTCGGCTTGTTGAGAGGTAAACAACGAAGTACAACACCTCTGGTGTGTGGAGTCTCAAGACGCCCTTTCAATGACTATAGCTAACCCTTCAATCACTTGAGTGGCATCAATAATCTTATTACTGAATAAAATGTAGGGTTACTATACCCTTAAGACATGACATCCACAACATTAATCTTTTACAAAACGACCTATGCATTCACTCGACTATAATATGCTATCTTTACTTAGCGCTAGCGAAAACTTACACATTTTATTCCTTCAAACCTTTCTTTGCTGAATTCTAACATTTTTTCTTATTGTTCCATCCGCTCATTCTTAATGCTATAGAATTCCTCCAATTTTCTAGTTATACTACATATCTTTTACCTGTGAATCATGATTATAGCCGATGCGTGTAATACATAAGAAGTATTTCTCTTTACTGCTGTTCTAAAATAAAAAAATTTGTCATTAATGAACAAGAATTTTTGAAATATTAAAAAATTTAAACCATTGGATTTTAATCTAATTATTACTGATGTTGAGTTGGGAAGATATTGTTATCCATTTCGAAAATCTACCTATCAATATTAGATTAAATAAACTATTAATAGAATTAAGGAATGTAATCTCTTTAGAATATCAAGACTACATTATCAACGTTAATTAAAATTTCATAAATTTCGTACCTACCGATCCATTAAACCCTACAATAATAAAACTAGGAGGTGAGAATTATTCTATAAATAGTACCTCATCTATTATAATATACTACATTTATATATCTTACTTCCGTACGTAGGAGTGACAATAAATAATTCCTTGTTCCAAGTATTGAGAGTATCTTCATCACATATTTTATTTATTATACTATATGAAACACAGTTAACACGTCTGTAATTACATAAAGACTTGCAAATACAGTATATATTACATTATAATATATAACTTCAGTATATATATATTGCATATTATCACTTTTTCTATAATCACTATTATTTATTTATTAGTATCAATAATACTAGTGATTAATTTTTCCTAAATTACAAGCTCAATATAATATAACATGAAGAAAATTTGTTGCTATTCAAATTAAATGTGATGTAAGTTGTTGAATATACATACAGTAATTTAATCTTAATAATAACCTAAAAATTACTTAAGTTTCCAGTAATCGCTGCCACTATTTATATATATTAATATATAAATAATATATATATATATATATTACCCTATTATATATAATATTATATAGTCACATATTAGGTCATATCACACTGTATACTATTATAATTGTCTACTACGTTCATATATATAGGTGGTATATCGTTTAATGATCTCTTTTTATTAAGTAAGCTAAATATGATCAAGCAGATAATTAAAGTAATAATAATACTATTAAGTTCTAGGGGAAGAGGGCTAACAACCCGGCCCTTTATTAGTCAACGCTGCTAAATACAATGATTATATTATAGGTATTATTTATTTTAATAATGAATTATAATTATTAATATTATATATATTAACTAGGATATAATATATTATATATATATATATATTAGTAATATATTAATAGTAGATATATATACAAGTATAATATATATATATATTCATACTACATTTTTATAGTATTAGGAATTATATATATTAATAATAATACTTATATATAATTATACTTTATATTATATATATATCATTAATATAGTATATTATATAATATAATTATGAGTCTTATATGATCTATTTTCGACTAAAAACTATAATTTTTTTTTCAAACAATCTGGTGTAGAGTGAAATAATAATACAGGAATAATGATAATAATAATTTATTCACATATAACAAATTATGTTTGATTGTAATGTTATAATATATATATTAGTTTAAATGTATTATTTATATTCAATGCTTTATTTTAATCTGTATTTATATTATTATATATCTATATATATTTATCTTATTACTTCCTTCACCTTATGGCAGCATTTCTTTACTGGATATATGTTGAGACAGCAACATGAATATATTATAATTATTCCATATATTATTATATTTATTATATATATAGTATATATAAATACGATATTTATATCAGTAAATGTGGATACTTGGATGCAATCAATTAAATCATCGCGTGTAACACATCATAATATTTTTAGTTAAATTAGAATTTTGCCAAGAAATCAGACGGAGAGAAATAATAGTATTAATATGATGATTATATATAATATATATAGTATATATATATATATATATATAAGTAAATATATTATATATTATTATATTAGATAATAATAGATTATGGTATATGTTACTATATTATTTATATATATTATATAATATATATATATATTATATAATTATATATATATATATATTATATATATATTATATAATATAATAATATATATATATATATAATATTATATATATATAATTATATATTATAATATAATTATATATAATATATATATATATATATATATATATATTATAATATATATATATTATATATATATTATATATATTAATATATTATATATTTATATAATATTTATATATATTATATATATATATATATATATAATATATATTTTATATTATATATATATATAATATTATAATATTATATATATATATATACTATATATTATATAATATATATAATATATATATATATACTATATATATATAATATATATAAATATATATATTTTATATATATATTATAATATTATATATATATATATATATATATATATATATATATATATATATATATAAATAAATTAAATTAATATAATAAAATTAATATTTATTATTAAAATATATTATATTTATATATATATATATAATATATATATATATATATATATATAATAATATATATCTTTATATGGCTTCCTTTAACTTTAAGACATTCATTCGTAATTGAGGCATTGAATCAATGCGATTTGCACACACCAATTTTAATTTCTTCACCATGAAGCCCTATCTGAATTACTGCAATGATGAGCTTTGTTTTTGTCCCGCAATCACAATTTCTGGGCCATTTTATCCCTATAGCATAAAAGTTTTTCAACTGGGTTTAAACCTGGTGAGTTCCTTTTCCATCTGAGCAAATGAATCTTTTCATTTTGTAACGCTTTCATCGATTTTTTTTATGTATGGCATGGCGTGTGGTTTTGCTGAAATATCACATCAAGACATCAACATTTGGTAAAGCTTTGATGAGATCAGGTGCCACCTTTGCGCCAAATAAATCAATTTCTGTGATTCATCTGTGAAAAGTACATTTCTCCACTGTTCATTTGACCAACTCTTGTGTTGCTTAGCTTATTGTAATCCCTTCTTCACTGCCCTAGTAAGACGTCTGCAAGGTGGCTTTCTTGCTGGGTGACCAGCAAATGCTAGTTCATTTGAAGATCATTACTAGTAAGTCTGGGGTTTTTGACATTTTTTTTTTGGTAGCAAAGGTCTGTCATCTGGCTCAGTGGTTATATTTTTTCAGCCACATTTGTCTTTCCTCCTATTGGAAAACGATCTTGTATTAAGGTAAGCCTTCATTCATGATTCGGCTGAAACTTGCCGCACAGATTTCACATTTTTCCGCAGTATTTCTAAAACTTAATTCATCTATGAATGATAAAGTTCTAATTCAAAAACTTTTTCCTTGAAAAGTTGACAAAAGAACTCTGCAAACAAAATGTTAGGAATTTTATTCTGTCGCTGTCATTAATTTCTCAATAAAAGTCTAAATGTGTAGGTAGTTACCAATTAGCGAATAAATATCTCTTTAGAATACTCATGCAGGCTATTGTTGAATTTAAAATGTAGATCAAAGTCCAACATAATGAATACTACTGCTGATTTCCTGAATTTTTCTCAAAAATGAAGTATTTTAATTAATTTTTAGGAGACTATGCTTAACTGAAAGAAACTTGCTTGAAACACAGTTTTGTCAGCTTGAACATTTCAGGGATTGCCCCCATTAAACTCGAGTTGAGTACAGAATTGTGAAACCTGTTGTTTAAGTTTATATGAAGAACGTTGGATGGAAAGGGCAGAATGATGACCTTTACACTTTGGACAGAATGGTGGGTCACAATGGGTGAGATCGTCCGCGGCAGCATGAGAATGATGGATGAGAAGATCGGCAATATTTCTGATGGTGTCCGAATTTCTGTCATAGGAAACACCTTCTTGAAGTAGGATGTAAGAGGGTTACATCGTAAATAATGATGCCCATATTTAACTTAGTTAAAGGAAACTGCGCTTTAAAACAATAAATGTAGATTGGTTAGAGAAAATTTATACACATCGGTTCCCTTTTCAAATGGGTTAAAATGGAGCCCGTCTCTTCACATTGTACTTTAATAGCATATACCGCCCTCTTTAAAGTATTTCTAATTGCGTCCGGTCTTAAAGGTCGGAAATACTACCTAGCACTGATAGTTTATCAAGTTTTGTTCTTTAACTGTTTGATGCTGAAGACAAAAGGAGAGAAAACAATATCTTAATGGAGTTCACCTCCAGGTTCTTAGTGCCTAAAGCATCTTCTAATGCTTCTCTTAGTACGAGAGGATTATGCTGTTAGCTGAAGCGACATTGAACAAGCTTGATAAGAAGTATTGTGGAAGCATT
Organism: Trachelipus rathkii; assembly: GCA_015478945.1. NCBI lineage: Eukaryota > Metazoa > Arthropoda > Malacostraca > Isopoda > Trachelipodidae > Trachelipus > Trachelipus rathkii. The sequence continues at coordinate 43,028 of JABUQX010002625.1, read as the reverse complement.
ACTCAGAATTAAATAAATAAGTCTGAAACCAATGCGAAGGGTCTACAGCGTGACAGCTACCAGGATTAGGGAAAGGAATGGGGTAAGAACCTCACAGAAATGGGAGAAGAAATACGTACCACAGTATGTAAGTATGAGCAAGAGGAGAAAACCGAAAGCTACTGAAGATAATAATAATGGTAAGAATTAAAGGTAATAAAAATTTACATAATAACAAGAATAACTACAAAAGTACCAGAAATAATAATAATAATAATAATAATAATAATAATAATAATAATAATGTAATAAACAAATTAAATACAACAAAAAGAATTGAAAGAAGCACTTCTCAGCCACCTCTCCACGGCAAGGAAGTTTTCTTCATGAGGGAGATAATAATAATAATAATAATAATAATAATAATAATAATAATAATAATAATAATAAAATTTACAAATTTAAAATTTTTATTTAAAAAGTTTTTATATCACACATGATTTTTTTTGTCTGGTAACATTTTTTAAGCAACTCCACATAAACACCAATACTATCCACAAAAGTTTAAGCTCGCTCATATTTGATGCTTATCATCCTTTTCTTAGTGCACTTAAAAACCGTATTTAAACTCATTCTATCATACAGAACTAGCGTTATGCATTTACAGCAATTCATTCTATCACAAAACCGGAGCTTTAAAAACTACGGTTGAAACGTTCTTTTAATGGGGACGTGGATGGCCTAGTGGTTAGAGCATCCGGTTATTGTTAACTCTGCGACGCGGAGTCCAATGTTCGAATCCCACTGATGGAGAGTAAAATCTCCTTTGACTCATTCATTTAAAATGGGAACTCGCATTGTTTTTACAGCAATACATTCTATCACATTAATCAGATGAATATATTGGGCTGGAAGGTAACCCAATTGTCCCTAAAGGTATAAGTCGAATAACTGTTGCCAAATATTATTAATATTCGATAACGAATAACTACAAATGTAAAAGTTTATGATGGAAAACTAAACCAGATTATTTACCAATAAAAAATAAGTAGAAAGAAAGTTTAAGAAATGAAGAATGGTAAAATAATATAGTAAAGAACATGAATAAAGAGAATTAATTATATACAAAATAATATGCATAAAGAGAATTACTTATGAAGTATACTGGCATCTATACAACAATGATAAAATCAAACTTGCTGCTTTACCAATATCTCCATTACATGATACTACAATAATTATCACAATTTTCCTAGAATTATTTTCATTTTGCCCACGGGTGAATAGGCAATGCTAAAGAACTCCTCCAGGTCAACTCAAGTGGCTTTAGTGAAGATACAAGTATTAGGAAGGGTTAAATATACAGTTAAGGGTGATATGACGTCGAGGAAATACCGCAGACAAGGTTGTGTGTATAAAAACTATGGTTTATGAAGGTTTAGGCGAATTCCAATTTTCGTTACATCTCCAAATACATGTAAGAAGGTAAATGAGTACAACTACAGTTTGACTAGGCAAAACTGATATGTAATCAACCCCTCTTAGACAAACTAGTTTTAGAAAATCTGTTTTTTAATCTCATCAATCTAGGTACAGGAATGATGTGGTTCAGGTGGGAGAGTTGATGATGCCATTAAATACAGGTTTTATTGTTTGGCATTGTATGCCTATCAAATTTATAAATTTATTGATGAACTCCTGTGATAACAGGAAACTAATTCCCCTACAGTGAAACTCCAATATTCGTCTTTTTTGAAATTCGTCCAATTTTTTCGTTGAATATTTTTTGATATTCGCCCGAAAAGTCAATATTCGTCCCTCCTCTGACGTAGTCGGCGAGTCATCTGATCGTCAGTTGGCTCAGTCTCGAGCGGTGATTGAAAGTGCACGCATGAACTCTTGTCTAATACTTTATTCCTTTTTTAATATTTACGAGTTTTTACAGTTAATTTTTTAATAAATACGGTACTGTAAGTGACCATTGATCGTAAAAAGTGCAATGACGATAAAAACTAAAAGCAGTGAGAAATGTATTTGCAATGATAGAGTGATAATCATTTTTTTTTTTTTTTGTTAAGAATAGATTGGCAAAATTCGTGGCTGGGAATGGATTAAACCATTTTAAGTTAATTGCTACGGGAAAAATTCGTTTGATATTCGTCCTTTTCAATATTCATCCTCTCCTCAGGAACGGATTAATGACGAATATTGGAATTCCACTGTATACAGGTAATGGAATATGAATAATTTAGGTGGAAGATAGATACAGAATAGAACAAGAGCTTAACACTCATGTAATCCAAAAGTTGACAAATAAGACATAAGATAAAGAATGCAAAAGTAAAAAATAGGATAAAATCGAAAGAAAGATTACTTAAAAAGGGGGTTTTAAATGTATTTATCGAACAAGTTAATTTCTTTGTATGTTGAATTTTACAAAGAACATTTTTATCAACATATTTGTATCGTAATTAACATTTTTATTAATAAGGAGTGTGACGAAGACTAAGAAACTGACGGAAAAAGAGTGCAGAAGAGAGATTCTATCTTTCCAGCCTCCTAGGAAAATTAGATGATGACGATAACAGTCTTTCAGAATTCACTCAGTCAAAATATAAGTCTGGTTCACTGAAATTTTTTGAAATATTCATTTATTCTGAAAGAGGGTTTAACCTAAAGGTAAAAACCTCCGAAAAGTAAACGAAATTTGATATATAAATGCAAGTGCTGACAAGTTATCTTCCTATCTATTGAAGTTTATTCTAAAGATTCAAAGTTTCAACTTTTATTTTAATGAACCAAGGAAGAATCTTTTGGCTCAAAAGAGGGCATACCCAAAATCAGATTTTAAAAACCAGTAAGTATGTCTCGCTAATCTTTCGATGAATGGTTCTTAGCAGAAGGCAGAAATGCATGTTCTCGTATTCAGTTGATACGATGATTATCTTAATATATAAAATTTCATTGCAGGAAATTTTCTATCAACAGAGGCAAGGGCATTCTTCAAATCAATTGTACTATGGAGAATAGTCAATATCCTGAAGAAACTTGTTGGTATGATTTAACAATTTAAGATTTTCTTACGAAGGCAGCTAATTGTTTACATAAAAAATCAAAAGAAAATTGCATAAAGACAAATGAGATATAAAAATTATAAGTCATCAAGAAAAGTTGCTGTATACGACTTGGCAAGCACCAAGCAAGGATTAACCAAGATGAATCAAGTAATTGCATTATCCTATTCCAGTAAATTAAAATTCTAGAACCTGGCTTTATCTAGGTCCTTCGAATTTTCATTTCTTAAGGTTATAAGGTACAGAAAAAGACATGGGATTAAATTAACATAAACAGTTGGGCATCTTCTGCCATGAAGAGCACCAGACCATTCTTATTAGTTGGTAACAATAGAGTTGGATCCCTTTGAACACTAAAGCTGAATTAATAATTGCGGAATGCTTAAACGAGAATTTCTAGCAACGTAGTATTCTTAGAAGAAAAACAAGGGCCAAGGCCAAGAGGATTGACGCTGGAGAGCATGACAAGTTCACAGACCACATCTAAACAAAATTGGGTAATAGTTTAGTTTAGCGTAATCTAAAAAAATCGATATATTTTTTAAAAACTAATCGATGTTTTGAAATGGGTATTAACAATACTTAGACGATCGATATATTTTTTAAAAACTAATCGATGTTTTGAAATGGGTATTAAGCAACTCTGCCACATGTTGTTCGATATATTTATAAGGAGCGTTATTCGGTGTTTTCATATATTATTTCTTTTTACGTTAGAAAAATAAATAAGGTTATGATATGTTTTGTTAAGTATACACAGATTTTCTGTGTATACTTAACAAAACTTATCATAACCTAACTAGTGGAGTTTAAACAGAACTTAAACATAAAAAAAAAAATTCGGTAGAGGGAATATATTTATATATGAGGGAGATTTGGCAGCGGTTTCTTAGTCATTTTACATGTGGATGAAAGATATTAAAAAAATTGATTATCTGGAAAGATATCGATATTTCGCCGGATTACCCTAATCTCTACTATTCTCAAAATTGTATTTAAAACTTTTCCCAAGCTAGAAACCCTTGTGAATATTTCTTGAGTATAACGCTAATAAATTTCCCCCATAAATTTAGTGTACCCCGAGCTGTAAAGGGTTGAAAAATCTACTCCAGATTATAATTAAATTCCTTTAAATTTACTAATAAAACGCACAATACAGATACCATAAAATACTTCTGTAATAGTCTAGAACTAATAATAATAATAATAATAATAATAATAATAATAATAATAATAATAATAATAATAAATAATATAATAATAAATATTTTTTAAAAAATCTAGCTTTTATAATCCAAAAACAGATAATTAAAAAATTTGAAATTAAAAGAAATTCATTACTTTAAAAAAAAAGTAAAAATAATAATATCAGCTCAATAATTTGCATCAACATTTCCCTCATTGTGTATAAGAAATCAAAACCATTGTCATGAAATTTTTTCCAATACTATCGAAGGTGTTAGATGAAGATGCCTTTTGAAGTTTCTGTTTTATGCAATTATTTTTGTGGCAATTTTAGAAGACCCTTGGATGGAATACATGATTCAGTACGAGTGTAATACATACATATGTAAAAAAATTATGCAAAAAGTTTACATAAGGACCTAAGCATCAAGTAAGAGGAAAGTTATTCAAAAAAAATATATAAAAATGAATCTGAAGAAGGCAGTTAAGGAAGGGTTATGCAATTCACAAACCATCCTATGTAAACATTGAAAATTTAATATTAAAACCAATTAAAAAAAAAAAAAAGATCACTTCAAGTGTTGTATTTTAAAATGTTTCTTTCAATGCTATGACTCACTGAAATAAAACTGAACGAAGAAAGAATAACAATAATAATAATATAAATAATAAAAAACGAGAGTGTATTAAGATGTTTGGTTATATGGAAAGGATAGATGATAGTCGGTTAGTCAAGCGGATGCACAGTGGTAAGTGTGCTGAGAATCGACTGGATGGGAAACCGAAAAAAGGTGGAATAAGTCAGTAAAGGTCGTCTCCAAAGAAAAGGAATGTGAATTTGACAGAGGGGGGAAAAAAAGTTGCATAATTAATAGGAGTGAATGACGGAGATTTGAAAGGTGGGTATGGTTGTGAGCCTGACCCAGGGGATAAACCCTAAATTGACGAGATACCACAGTGAGGGTAAGTCGCAGTGTTGTGAAGCCCTAGACTCGTACTTAAGGGTGTGAGGGGGAGGTGTGTGGGGGGGCCTTTCCTTTCGACCTATGTCATGCTCTTCTACTTAACTATCTACACCCATCTGTGGGAAATGTAGGGAGGGTAATAAAAGTAATGAAGAATAATAATAATATAAAAACATGTAAAAAACGATTGATTAAAAGGCAACATTTTTTTTTTAAAAATATTCATCGGTAGTCAACAATCTGAGCTTCTTTAACTTCCTTCACGGAAATATTACCCAAACATGTTCCTATGTTGCTATTTTACTCTCCCCCCTCTCTACCCATTTCATACCCCTCATTATAAATCTCTTCATATCAGTACTAACTAATGCCTTTAGCAATTGTAAATGGTGTGTCTTTGTCTAACAAATATATATAAAAAACATTATATGTGATTCCTTCTCCAATTTATTATATATTTTATCATTAACTTGTATATCAAATATATTTTTAATTATGATATATTGTTGGTATTCTTTTTCATGGTGTTCCTTACTTATGCATCCGTTTTAGGCTTTATATAACTTAGGTCCTAATGATTTTCCTTTACTCTAGGTCTCCAAGCTGGTTTTTTAATAATAATAATAATAATAATAATAATAATAATAATAATAATAATAATAATAATAATAATGGAACAACTTATATGTGCAAATAAGTTTGCAAGTTACTCTCCTTAAACATTTCAAATTATATATACGTATATATATATAATATATATATACATATATTATATATATATATATATATATTATATTATATATATATATATATATAATATATATATATATATATATTATATATATATATATATATATATATTATATATATATATATATATATATATATCAAATAGGTTATTTCAGTTACTGTGTGGGGAAACTGAACATATTTTGGCTTTTTAAATCTAATGAGTTCAAATACAGGACTAAGTCGCATAATTATAATAGTAATAATAATAATTTCTCTTTCGCTGAATAGACAGAAACACTGCGTACCGTTATTCTATCCCATGGGCAAATATCATAACAAGGCCAGGGTCTAAAATCATATCTTCATTCATGTGTCTATTGTCACACGCTAGAACCACGACCGCTTGCTTCCCTGGAACTCTTTTGCTAATATAATTTTCGTACATTCGCCTATTCATCTGTAAATAAATAAATAAATGAATGTGAAAAATGTTTAATTTTTTTTTATCATCATTGTTGTCCATGAGGCGATCAGTAAAGTGATAGAGTCGCATAGAAAAGGGCATGCGTTCAATCCCTATTCCGAATCCTAAGTTGAATTTACATTGAGAAGTTCCCATCGTTAAATAGGGCACTGCCCGTGAGATGTAAACTTTAAATAAAAAATCTTATTCCAAAAATCGTAAATAAGCTTAATAAAATCATTGTTAAAATCTTAGAAATGACAAATTTCTCCTAATCTTTTGCACAATGACTGATAAAAGGCAAAGCTGAAATCAAAATCGTGTACTAAACTACTAATCAAGTTTGCTTTTAGTTTTAATATACAGTTCATATCTGTGCCCTTTGATAAAATAAACAAAATATGGAAACTAGACCAAGATAACACCTATAAACACTTAGAAATAAAAGATTTCAATAAGATAATCAAAAAAAGTCTATTGGAATCTAAATTAAAACCAGGAAATCAAATAGCAGTCATATAAAGTGGTAATCCGTCCCTGCACAGTTTATAGAGGATTTAATAGGCTGGTAACCAGGGCTCTAGAACTGGTTATATAAGATATCAAACTCAGACACTCATTCCAGATATTAAGCATCATGATTCCGTTTCCGGTTGCAACTACTTGGAATCATGTGACCTTTAAACCTAACTCTTGATTCTAGTTCCAGAATTCTATTAAACCAGATTCAAATCCCATTTAAATTTACCAATTTCGATTTCACTGTCCTGCTGGTTATATTATAATAATACCTTTGGCATAAAAACTGGAAAAATACTCCATATGTATAAAATAATCTACATCAAGAAAGAGTGCATACTAATTACCAAGGTTCTAATTCCCAAGAAATGAAGGTGGAATGGGTATGCTACAAGTAGATGGAAGAACAAAATAATTAATGGGAATAAGCTAATACATTAAAGGTAATGAGAATTAAGTCAAGAAAGAGCATACAGAGAGAGGAGAGAGGAGAGAGAGAGCAGAGAAGAGAGAGAGAGAGAGAGAGAGAGTAGAGAGAGAGAGAGAGGAGAGAGAGGAGAGAGAGGAAGAGAGAGGAGAGGAGAGAGAGGAGTAGAGAGAGAGAGAGAGAGAGAAGAGAGAGAGAGAGAGAGAGAGAGAGAGAGAGAGAGAGGAGAGAGAGAGAGAGAGAGGAGGAGTAGAGAGAGAAGAGAGAGAAGAGAGAGAGAGGAGAGAGAGAGAGAGAGAGGCGAGAGAGAGAGGAGAGAGGAGATGAGAGAGAGAGAAGGAGGCAGAGAGAGAGAGAGGAGAGAGAGAGAGAGAGAGAAGAGAGAGGAGAAAGAAGAGGGAGAGAGAGAGAGAGAGAGAGAGAGAGAGAGAGAGAGAGAGAGAGAGAGAGAGAGAGAGAGAGAGAGAGAGAGAGAGAGAGAGAGAGAAAGAGAGAGGAGAGAGAGAGAGAGAGAGAGAGAGAGAGAGAGAGAGAGAGAGAGAGAGAGAGAGAGAGAGAGAGAGAGAGAGAGAGATATGCTGGGTGCATAACATTAAAAAACGATAACCATTGGAGGTACAAATTTGCAGCAATAGTTGAGGACAAGGAGGTTGTAATATAATGCGACCATCAATATCCATTCACTGAATAACTGTGGAAGATGTAGTCATTGATAAAAGAACAAAGAAGCACACAATTAGAAAAGTCTGAATCTTCAATGATAACAGAGTGAAATATATGACACCAGATAAATCTAGAATTCGGAGACTGGAAATAATTTCTAGTGTTCGCTCGACTAGAGTGGTGAAGAGGAGTATGACAAAATACATAAGAAAATTGTCAAACACTGTGGTAAAAGAAAAGATTATGATGGATGAATAGCGAAAAGTCACTCCTTCAACAGTTAAGAACTACACAACCAGGAGAAATAAAGATTCAAAGGCTACATGGGTTTGTTTACTGAAGGTTAGTGTTAGTTAGGGCTGCAACTTATCCAATGAAAAACTTTGCTTGAGCACTTTTTTTTTTTTTTTTTTTTTTATTACAGATTCAAACAGAGCTATCAGTAGTATTGTCACTAATACTATCCGCGGAAAAGCCCACCCAGCCAGCAAGCAAATCTCTCAGGTCTGTGCCGCAGACGTGGGTTTTAAAGAGAAGAAGATTAAAAACAGTTGGAAAAACAAAGTGGAAGGGTCACAGGAACGAGTGGCTGGAAAGAAGGAGGAACCACAACGAACGAGTCTGGGATTTTCGATGCTCCACGCAAAATTCATGCGAGAGCAAATGGCATACCCCTTGTATGATAGGGTGGACGCATGGATGGTGGAATTTGCGGGAGTGGCCAACCTCTGAGCATTCTACGTTTGTATCCTATCAAAAGCAGCTAGTGCGTCCAACGTCACGTCGCAGAGATAGAGGGTCAGATGTGTTAGAAAGTAGGGGAAAGTTAATTAGTCTCTTAGCTTAAGACTCAATTCTATCCAATTAGAAGGGTGGAGCCGGGAGACCCCCAGATGTGAGAACAGTACTCCAAACAAGGGCGAAATAGGCCCTTATATAACTGGAAGTAGCTGTGCAGAAGCGAAAAAAATTTCCGCAACCTGAACAGACTCCCAGTTTCTTCTTTTGAGCATCTTAGCAACCAGTGAAATATGAGGTTTCCAAGAATTTTTTGTTTATGTTCAGACAAGAATGTTTATGTTGTCACAGGTGAAGACGTTAGAACCGTCGAAAAAATAGGAAAGTTTAGGAGGTGTTTTTGAGAGGGAGCTGTAAAGTAGTTGAGTTTTCAAAGAGTTGAATTTCACTAGGGTGGTGTGATCCCACCTGGAAATCCCATCCAGGTCGGAATAGAATCCGAAGCTGAAGAGAGAGGCACTCTAGATGCAAAAGAGGAATAATTTTGAAATAAGTTGAAGAATGGAGAGCTGAGTTCATCGATAGAGTGAAAGGTTAGAAGTCCAGGATGAGGAGATTGTTGATGCAAAGTAAGAATAAAGTTGGAGATAAAAACGAACCTTGCGGAAACACCACAATTAACAGGAAGGAGGAAGAAGTCGCTCCATCATCAAAGTGCTGATATGGAGCGAATCGACAGAGGAAACTAGACATAAGTAAGAAAGAGAAGGAGGAAACCCAAAGGAAGGGGAGCTTAGAGAGTAGCGACGCAATGCCATCACTCGATCAAAAGGTTTGTCAAGCGGCACCATGCAAGACTGTCCATAGTCCCTAGGGGAAGAGGACAATAAATCCGTGAGATAGGAAAGAATGTTATCTTGAGCATTGAAGACCATACTGATGAATGATCTGAAAGAAGGGAATGAGATTCCCGATGATCAATAAAAAAAAAGTGGAAGATGAGTTTAAATGATAAAGAAAAGCACACAATTAGAGCTATAGGACGATAGTTGGAAGGAATAGTAGCGGCTGCCTTTTCGGGATTGGTTTGGACATATGGCGCTTCACATGAGGAAATGTATAGTATTACGGGCTAGAGAGTAGAGTTTGAACGAGGACAGGGACCAGCTCGGACTTCTCAAACACGGGGAGGAATGACATCCGGGCACTAGCCTTCCTGACACTCTTAGATCTCAGAATCCCATGCAGAAGATCATGCTTAATCACGGGGAAGGGCATAGGAACTGGAGGAGAAGAAGCAGGAGGGGGGGATTCGTCCAGGGTAGAATTAGATTGAAAAGGAGGCCGAGAGATTTAGCTTTTGTAGGAGAGTTAGCTCAGAACAGCTCCAGAGCGAATAAGTGGAGAAATGGAGATTCAAAGGCTTCATGGGTTTGTTTATTGGAGGTCAGAAATTTTTATCAGTAGGAGAGCAAGGTATGGTTGTCGCACTTATCTTTTGAAAAGCGGCTTACTGTCGAATAAGACAAGAGAAGAACAAGGCAAAGCATTTTATTTTTTTAAATTAACATGTCCAATTAGCTGGAACAATAAAAAAAAAAAAATTCTGTAGTCCAAGTTAACTTCATAATTCCTGAATTTTGAACTTGATATCACTCAGGATCGTAAAATTTGTATTTCACAAACTTTATTTCAAAGCAAGATTTATTTTTTCCGAGATGTTTATGAACTAGAATTCTTTTAAAATTTACTAACAACAAAAATTACGTTTTCTTTAATTGGTCTCTGTAACTATCCAAAACTTTTTACTCGCCGCAAAAACAAATATTAAGTAAAAGAAGATGAATAATAAATCTTCATAAAATATTATCTTTTGTTTATTATAAACATAACTGCTTTAAGAACATCTGAATTTTGCTAACTTTATTTAGCTGTAACGGGCACTTAACATTTGAAAAAAAGAAAGAAATCCAAAGCCATAAATATTTTCCGGCTTCATCATATGATGACCTAACCAAAAGATGACCTAATATGCAATTAAACTTCTATTTATAATAATGATAAAGAAATCAACAAATAACAACAACAAAATATAATTCCTGTATCATAATATTTGCTAAGATTTTATTCACAAAATAAATATACAAAAGGACTTCTTAACTCATATTTAAGGAATTAAAAGGGTCAAGAAATAAAAAACAAAAAACAAACAAACTGCAGTTAAAGAAAAATGAAAATAAGAAATAAGTGCCTTACTTGTCGAGTTTCTAGTGTGGATAATCCTGGCGGCCATCTTCTTTCATGAGCATTCTCCATTAACTGATCTATTATATGTGGGGGACAGCCTGACTCACTTAAAGCTCGACGTATTACAGCCTGCAATCATATGGATCAGGAAACACAGGATAAAAATTTATTAACATTTAAAACATTTCAAATTACATCAATGTCGCCAAGTTAATTTATGGTAACTTTTGAGAATAATAATAAAAAAAACTTTTCTTCACAAACCACCTGCAGCATGGCATCTGGTGTGGAGATCATTCCTCCCCAACGAGTAACCCTGGCTCTTCCCAGTGTAGATGACCATCTTACAACCTCGTCCTGCTCCATTTGATCTGCTATCGCTCTCATTTGTGGGTTACTCGACCTCATAGCCCTCATAAAATCCTGAAATTTAAATAAAACATATCATTAAAGAACAAAAGTACTTCCCTCATAAAACTAATGAAATGATAGGTATAGTCTTTCAAATAATAGAATATTTACATGGAAAAGATAAATACAATCGCACTTTAGTCTCTTTTATAGCAAGCTGGTTGAAGATATCTTTTCCTATGGATACTATAATTTCATGTGACCTAAATTATGTTGAGTATTTTTTTTTATACTTCCAGTAATTACTTAGCAATATCCGAACATTCGCTTAATCCATCTGTATCATTTTATTAAAAGAAGTATCTAAATATTATTTTCTATCTTTATCAGATTAGTCAATTCATTGTAAATATGAACATAAATGTACTGTATTATAAAAACGTTATACCAATATATTGGTTGCCCCATTTGTAAAATTATATTTAGAACTATCAAAAGCAATAAAACTTGAAAGGGGGGAAAAAAAAGGACACCTACACAGGTGGGGTATCCTAATATACTCTTAACTACACAATACAATCTCCCTTCTTCACATATCCCCCACAGGCACACAAGCACACAAGCACACAATCGAACATTATCTTTCATAAACTTAAAACATGACGAAACAAACCTGCCTCTGAGATGCTTGAAGGGGGGGTATTCAAACAACGCCCTTCATCCACTCCTTCCCCCACCATCACTTGAGAGTTGATGGCCTCCAGTGATGGGTTTGGTGCCGCCAAGACTTCGCCGCCGGCTAACTCTGATGAACATTCTTCTTTTTTCATAAATTTCTGCAACATTCGAGGTCTTTATTCTAACTTCCACTTTGTTGAACACCACCTCTCCTCCTCTAGACCTCATCACCTCTTGTTCTAGACCGAAACTCTCAGGTGTGCTTGGGAGCTCCAACAGCAAATCCAATCCCATTCCCTCTTACTGCCTCTCTGTCTTTAATATTTAGCCAAAAGCAGATGTTGTGCGCAACGACGTTGTCTGTTCTCGTGCTTCCAATTTCTGGAGTGTTCAGAATTTTCCCAGTTTGTGGCTTAGGCTCCCTTGCAAATCTATGACTAAATCCAATTGATCTATTTATTTAACTCCTAGCTCCTAACAACTATACTCCTAACTCTAATAACAACAAATTCTCTCAGCATATCTAAACTTCAAAACAGTCTTCTTTTCTCTGAAATCAACATTTTGGGTAATTTACATTCTTCACCACAGCCAATGCTTTCTTCTAAATCTCAAGATACAGCCAGTGAGTTTGTCCTTCATTTCTTTCTCCAACTCTTTGCCCCAGACTTAACAGATTAATGCTATGCTCAATCTCACATATACTCCAATGGTAAAGTCAGGAGCACAGTCTCTTTATCTATTTTTTTCAATTTCATTTGGCTTGCACTTTCAAACGCCGCATCGGTCGGGACATGTCAGACTTTAATTTGCTCCTGGATTTCGATATCTCCCTAACTGGTGGAATTCAACAGGCCTATAGTTTTTACCAACTAGAGTATATATATATATATATATATATTATATATAATATATAGAATATATATAATAAGTATATATAATATATTATATAAAAAATAGAATATATATATATTAATATATATAATATATATATATATATAATATATATATATATAATAGTATATATATTAAAAAATACAAAGTAATACTTTTAATCTAGGTAAAAGTCTAAAAGTGTTTATTTTTTCTATATCCTCAATTAGTCACTCATAACTTAAGCTAAAACGTAATGTTTTTAAAGGACAATTTGAAGTTTCGTTTCGTATCTCTCTGTGTGTTATCCAAACAAATGATTGACAAATAAATGAATCAATGAAACATGGCAGCCTTGAGATTCGCACTAAAATCATACAAATTCAAAACTGGCATATTCCTAATTACAAAAGTTTGGAAATAATTCAACAATCAATTTCTAGTTTTCTGCATGAGCTGCAACCAATTAAGTACTCCTGACACTAGTTAGGAAATTTCTCTACTTAATAGCAAAACCTAAAAAAAAAAAATCGCACTATAGGACAGGAAATAATTAAAATCAGCAATTTAATTTCTTCTTAAAACGGTTCTGGAGAAAGATGACAAACATGTCAAAGGTTTGCCACTCAGGAATGAAGTGTTTGCAGCAGAATAATTGAGAGGAATACAAATACTGAAGAACAGCAAAGCACATTGTAAAGTTAAAATCAAGGAAAATCACAATGCAGATGAACATATCTACTGCAAGAGACTGAGAGGTCCTATTGTTGGTAAATAAGAAATATATTATGAAGAAATGATTACTGCAAGTGATATATGATATATATATTATATATATATATTATATAATATATATATATATATATATATAATATATATATATATATAAATTATATATATATAGTATATGATATATATATATATATATATAATATATATATATATATATATATATATATATATATATATATATATATTCAATACCTAAGATGCAGTCGGTTCAGACAGATAATCTTAGGAGCGTGTTAGGTGTGAGAAGAATTGACAGAATGAGGAATGAGTTTATTAAGGTTTTCTGGTCATATGAAAAGGATGGATGATAGTCGGTTGGTTAAGCGAGTGTTAGAGTGTCCTGCTGGGGGGAGACCAAATAAAAATTGAATCGAGTCGGTAAATGTGTATGGAGGAAAAGAATGAGAATTTAGCACATGTGAGAAGAATGGTGCATAATAGTAGTAAATTGTGTGGTTTTGTGAGGGGGGAACGGGTATGAACCCCTGACATTGACGAGATATCAAAATGGGTGACTGCCGTGGTGTGTGAAGCTTCAGGAAGGATTTTGCTCATGACGGTCTCAAACTTAAGGGTATAATTGGAGGTTGCACCTCATCCCCAGGGATGTTTAACCATGCCTGGTTAAAGTAACATTGCCATATATATAAATATATAATATTATATAATATATATTATATAATATATATATATATATATATATATTTATATATATATATAAAATATATATATATATTATATATATATATATATATATATATATATATATATATTATAATATTATATATATGGATTATATTATATTATATTATATATAGATAGTATATATAAATAATATATATATATTATATTATATAATATATATATATATATATATATATATATATATATATATTATATATAGATATATATAATATATATCAGGATGGGAGTCGGAGTCGGAGTCGGGAGAGTCGGAGCGTTTTCAGGTAAGGAGTCGGAAGTCGGGATCATTTCCGAAAAATTGGGAGTCGGAGTCGGGAGTTGGATTTAAAAAAAAAACGACTCCTTTCGACTCCAAAAACAATTTTAATTCACTTTTCACAACAAAAATTGGAAAAGTTTTAATTGAATTTTTTATTATAAAAGATCGTACATTTTTTTATTTGACATGTTGTTTGTAGCCAATTTATTAATTGTCAGGAAATATTTTAAAATAGCAAATAAAACTGTTATAAAATAAAATGTACTTGACTACTTGTTTATTGTGCATTAACGAATTTATCAAACGCCAGAAGCGAGCTATTAATAATCGTACAAAAATTTTAAAGTCAAGTAGAGTACATAACTGATTTTAAAAAATATAGAGTCACACCAATTATTAGATAGTTGCAATAAGCTAAAAGAATCGGATAGATATACTATACATTAATGTACAACAACTGTGCTGGCGCTCACGTTGTGGTTGTTTCAGCATTTAAATATTTCCGTACCTAATGCCGTAAATTTCTAATATATATTTAATTTATTGGTGTGAGAACGCGAAAAATATAATCTATCTACCACAACAGTAAGTGTGGTAAATAATTAATAAATAAAATAAATTTGTAAAAATATAAATAATTAATCAGTTTGATAAACAAATAATTATATTTCTTACATTTGGCAGGGGTTTGTAGTTTGTGAGCAAATGACCTTGATTATTTTGACTCAGCAAGTGTTACCAGCGTTAATATATTATATATATATAATATATATATATTATATATAATAATATAATATATATAATATATATATATATATATATATATATATATATATAATATAATATATATAATATATATATATATATATATATATATATATATATATATATATATTATATATATATTATAATAGTATATAATATATAATATATATATATATATATATATATATATAAATATATATATATATATATATATATATATACCGTATATAGAATGGGTAGAAGGTGATTGATTTCTGTGAAGAGAGATATGTGTGTAAGTAATACTTTCTTAAACACAAGAGTATCATAAGTATACTAGAGTTGTTGTAGGTAGAGATGGGATCGAAGTGAAAAGTATGATTGAATTTGGTGTTGGTGAAGAAGAGATGTTTAAGTATGTGTTGGATGTTAAATCAGTGAGGGTTTAGGATGGGATTATCGATCATTATGTTGTTCTATGTAAAATTAAGTTAGGTGGGGCTTGGATGGAGAGAAGGTGAATACGAAAGAAGTAGGTAAAATTAAAGAGTGAGAAGTTAAGTGAGGAAGACAATTAAGGACATAATATGTAAGAGCGCTCGCTAGTAAATCGGATGAATGTGACCAAGTTGATACTGAACAAATTTGGGGGCAATGAAGGAAGCAATTGTGAGTAGTGCAAAGGAAGTGTGTGGATGTGCTAAAGTAGAAGTAAGAATGTTAACAGCGAATGGAATGAAGATGTGATGAAAGCGGTGAAAGGTAAAAAAGAAGCGTTGTTGATGTACTAAAAGCCAAATGATGAAATTTCAAAAGAAAGATGCTTGAAATTATATAAGGAGAAAAAAAATACTAAAAAGGTGATACGTAGGAGAAAACAAAGAGGTAAATGAACAGTTTGAGGAGGATGAATTAGGACATACAAGGGAATAGGAAGCTCTTCTGGAAGGTAGCGCGAAAATTAAGAATTGAAATTAAGGGAATCTGCTTCGGAAATAATTGAATAGGGATGGTGCTTTTGTAACTGATGAAATGGATGTGAGTGAGTGTGAAAGAACACTTCGAAATTCTGCACAATATTAACGTAATGATGAGATGTTAGTGAATGTGTTCGGTTTTGATGGTGCAAGAAGAATAATATTTTGGGGATGAGGTATATTAGTAAGGAGGAGGTAGATGGGTAGAGTGAGAAAGTTAAGAATGGTAAATCTGCAGGTATAGATTGAAATTACTAGTGAAATGACCAAGAGCGGAGATATGATTGATTGGATTTGGAATTGTGTAATAAAGCGTTTATGGGGTTATAGTCCAAGGGATTGGAGGAGAGCGGAAATAGTACCCTTAAAGGGAGATAAAGTGAACTGTAGAAATTATGGAATAAGTTTATTGAGTGTGTAGGAAGGTATATGCTGTATTTTGGTCGGAAAAGAGTGCGTGAGTGACTGAAGGACTGATGGGTGAAGAACAAGGTGCGTTTAGGAGTGGAGGAGATGTGTGGATCAAATCTTACATTGAAACAAATGAAATGGAGAAAATGAGGGAGATGAAGAATAAATTATATTTAGGTTGTTATGATTTACAACAGGCGTATGATAGAGTTAATAGGGAAGCTTATGGCAGGTATTAGTATATGGTGTTGGTGGTAGGTTCTGAATGGAATCAAAGAGTAGTTATTACGATAGTGAACGTGTAAAATAAATGGTTGTTCAATGGTGTTGGTTTGAGATTAATATCGGAGTGAGACAGGGTTGTGTTATGTCTCCTTGTTATTCAATTGTATATGGATGGTTATGAAAGAATTCGATGGGGATGCAGGAAATGGTGTTAGAATGATGGAAATGGAGAGGAGGGAGGGTGCCCTACATATGTATGCCGGATGATTGGTTCTGTTGCGAGTCTGAAGAGAGTTTGAAAGGATTGTTAGAGAGATTTGGCAGGGTAGGTTAAAAGGAGGGTCTGAAAGTAAACGTAATAAGAGTAAGGGTTATGGGTTGTGAGTGAGGACAGTCCTCAGTGTGAAGTTATGTTAGATGATGAGCAGCGGAGCAAGTGTCTGAGTTTAAATATTTAGGTATGTGTTGGATGGAATGGGAACGGATGATGCAGAGTTTAGTAGAAAGTTTTTATGTGAAAGGCAGGAAGTGGCCTGGGTGCAATTAAACGTTGGTGAATGAAAGGGACTTAAGGCTTGAGTGCGCTAGAGTTTACATGAGGGTATGTTGTTACCTGTGGTATTGTATGCGTATGAGACTATTCTGGAATAAGAAGTTTATTAGAGTCTAAAGTTCAATGTGTCAATGGACAATCTTAGGGCAGCTAGGTGTGAAAAGAATTAATAAAGTGAGGAATGAACGTATTAGAGAGTGTGTGTGTGAAGAAAAGGGTAATGATGAGAAATAAATGAAAGTATGTTGAGATGGTTTGGTCATGTGGAAAGGATATGAATGAAAGTCTGGTGGTTTAAGCGAGTATAGTGCGAGAGTGTGTTGGGAAACCGACCGCGCTGGTAGACGAAGAGAAAGTGGAATTGAGTCGGGTGAACTGAATGTCTGAAGAGAGAAAGTGTGAGTTGCAGAGGCGAGAATAAAGGCATGATACTAGAGAATGGCGGGGTTTGTATGGGGGATGGTTTGT
>JABUQX010002625.1:0-17500 GCA_015478945.1 Trachelipus rathkii | reverse complement strand
CTTTTTATATGGTTAATGCGAAATAATGATCTCTTCAGTCTTAGAGATTGTGCAAACCTATTTTGCGTTCGCATTTTTAAAAAAAAAAAAATTTCGTAAATGCGAAATTTTTTTTTGAAGGAATTGGAACTTATTGATTAATATTTAAATAAATTAAAATATGCTTTTATCTACCAAAAAAACCTTTCCCCAATTTCATAACGGTTGTCATTATGAAAATATAGCACATTTTCTAAACTTACCAGTTTTACCCACCGAAACCAGTTTTCCCCCATTTGTTGACGTAATATATATATATATATATATAATATATATTATATATAGATATGTCTAATAAATATTTTTAACACAAACAAATATTAATAAATAATAAATATATATATATATATATATATATATATATATAAATATAATATGACAAAGTTACTTAACGCCACACGGAACGGGAGCTCGGATCAAAAAAAATTTTTTACAGGTATAGAATCTATGATACATAAATAGATGTTTTAGGGCCGAAATTTTTTTTTTTTAACCTGTTCTAGGGGGCGTAAAATTAGGTTAGGTTAAGTTAGTTAGGTTAGGTTAGTTAGTCAGGTCAAGAAAAAAAAAATTACATTTCGCCCCTAAAAAATTTATTCATGTATCATAGAGGCTACCTTGAAATTTGTTTTTTATCCGAGCTCCCGTTCTGTGTGGGCGTAAGTAACTTTTACCATATATATATATATATATTATATATATATATATATATATATAATATATATATATATATTTTATTTTATATATTATAATATATATAATATATATATATATATAATTATATATAATTATATATAGATATAAGAGAGAGAGAGAGAGAGAGAGAGAGAGAGAGAGAGAGAGCACATAGCAAAGAGTTGCTGGAGTCGCCAGCTGATAATATATATATTATATATATATATATATATATATATATAATTATAATAATATATATAATATATAATATATAATATATATATATATAATATATATATATATATATTATATATGTTCAGTGTTCTGGATTAGCCGTCATATCGTATCTTAAAAACTATTAATGCTACAGTAAAACGGAATACATTGTTGGAATGCTGGGGTCCAATTTTAGTACAGAAAATGTAAAAAAAAAAAATAAAAAAAAATAATAAAAAAAAATATATCTCAAAAACTACAATAGCTACAGCGAAAAGGAATACATTTTTGGAATCCTGGGTAAAATTTCACATAGAAAATGTAAAAAAAATAAAAAATAAAAAAAATTATTGTTAATAATTATAGTAATATGATTAGAAGGCCTATTTAGAGACCTTTATTGTTCTCGTTAAAATAAATAGACTTTCTATAATTTTTTTTTTTTTTTTTACTAAAGAATACCCAAGGGTATACCGCCCCAATGGCAGATCTGGGTCTCTCGGCCCTTCGGGGAAACTACGGGTAGATTATGTGCCCCCCTCGGGAGGGTCTCCGGAACCCCCGCTCTTGGTATTTGGGTGCCGCGGGGTTTCTCCGCCCCTCCCCTACGGTGTATGGAAAACATCCCCCTTTATGTTCCCCGTCGGCTCGAGCCCCCTAGTGTGCCTTATAAAGCAAAATTTAATAGAAAGTCTATTTATTTTAACGAGAAAACAATAAAAGGTCTAAATAGGCCCTCTAATCATATTACTATTATTATTAAAAATATATTTTTAACAAAATTTTTATTTTTTATATTTTACATTTTCCTATGGAAATTTTACCAGATTTCCAAAAATGTAAATTCCTTTTCGCTGTAGCGTTATTTGTAGTTGTTGAGATATATTTTTTTATTTGTTATTTTTTTATTTTTTTTACATTTTCTGCACTAAAATTGGACCAGCATCCAGCAATGTATTCCGTTTAACTGTAGCATTAATAGTTTTAAGATACATATGACGGATAATGGAAACTGGCCAGTATTTATATATATATATATATATATATATATATAATTATATATATTAAATATATATATATATATTATATATATATATATATATATATATATATATATAATATATATATCATATAATTAAATTTATATTATAATATAGGTAATATATATATAATAGAAGTGCAAGGCGGTTTGTGAGGGTAGGTGTGGCCCACCTGGCCAGGGAATGAACCCTACACTTGACGATGTGCCATAGTGAGAGTGAGGGTCCGTCCGTGAAGCTCTTGGGTGGTTTCTGACTGCGCCGAGTTTTCACTAATAGGTATAGATGGGCGGTAAAGCTGGGCTTTCATTTCGGACTTGTGTATGTTCTTCTACTACTGCTCTTTTGCGATGCATATCACGCACCTTACCCCCAGTCTTGAAAAAAAAAAAGATGATTGATGATGATGATGATGATTATATAGTATATATGATATATATATATATATATATATATATAATATATATAGTATATATATATATTATATATATATATATATATATATATATATATATATATATATATAATATATATATATATATATATATATTATATATATATTATATATATATATATAAGGGTTAGGGAGAAAATCAAACTTAGTGGAAAGAAAATTTAACAAACAGAAGGTGAAGGACAATATTTTTTTTTTAAAATCCTACTCGAACTATCCACCTCTGCATTCAAGCTGCCTAAACAGCTTAGTTAAAAGTCTTTAAAAGTAAAGCATTCAATTTAAACAAATGTGATTTATATCAATTTTGAAAAAAATTTTTTTACTTACTTTCAGCAGTTGAATTTCCTGTTTCTGTTCATTTAGCTGAAACTTATTTTCAATGATATCTTGCTGAAGTTCGGCAATTTTATTAGTTTGATTTTGCATTAAGCTACGTAATTCCCTTAAACAATTATGGTCCTGTGTAAAGACAATAAAATATAATTTAGGTTACATAAAGACATGTTCCTTTTTTACACTTCAATAGGTATTATTGAATCTTCTCGGCTTACCTTTAATTCATCCTTGGGTACAACTAAACCACAGCCTTGTTCACAAGGAACTGGTCTCTTTGGATTAAAATCACATTCTTCCAAGTGTGTTTTTAAACAGTCAAGTTTAACTACAGATACGCAACCGTGTGGCTTATTATCGCATGTTATATATAACCTGAATGAAATATATTCAAAAATGTTAGTAAAACAAGGACAATGAAAAACTTATTGAAAAAGTTTTTATACATTGAAAAGGACTAAAAAAATTCTCTTCTATGGCTAAAATAATACAGATTCATTTCTGTGGTTGTATTTCCCATAAACCTGTGTGTGGAGCTCAATTGTTAGAACACTACCATTAAAATTATCAACAGAGGAATTGAGCTTAAATTCTGCTAAGTTTTCACAATTGTATGATTGTCTAATGTAGTCAACGAAGCCAAGCAAATGTCTCAAATTTACAGCATCGTTTTTCAGTTAGAGTACAGGTTTAATTTAATGGCTTTGTTTTGAATGAGTGGGTTTAAAGCAAAAGCATTCAAAACAAAATATGAAAAGAAAATAAAAGATAAATACTTATAAATATATCATAGCAAGAACAAATATTAGAAAAAGATAAATTATATACATAAGGTATAAGTAACATATGCATGGGATAGAAAAAATAATAGTGGTAATTTATGATAGCTTTTTGGGGTGATATAAAAAAGACTTGAGGTAAATTATGATGATAAAATGTATCACAAATTACTCCAAGTTACCAACAAAGTATGATATCTCCTAACATTTAGACCATGGAGTATTACTATTATTAATTTTAAATGCGGTCTTTTCATTTTGAAATGAAAATTCAAACACTATATTGTAAAAAATACATTATATATATTCTATTTATATATCTGTATCTATATATATATATATATATATATATATATATATATATATATATATATATATATACTCACTCACAAGAACATTTTATTTATTATATATAAACATATATATATATATATATATATATATATATATATATATATATATATATATATATATATATATATATATATATATATATATATATATATATATATATATATATATATACCATAATATATATATATATATATATATATATATATATATATATATACTTATATATATATATATATATATACTATATATACTATATATATATATATATATATATATACGATATAAATTAGTTTATTACTACAACAGAAAAAGTAGTTTTTATGTTATTTCATTGCTGTAAGCTTTTATAAATAAATCATTATTCCACTTTTATTGCATGATTTGTTTCCTATTTGTACCTTATAAATTGGAATTACAAACTGGTTCACTTTTTGGCCCTTTCAATTACCTTAATTTTTGGGTGATGCTGTTTAAACTTTATTATTGATGGCTTTAAAATTAAGAGTGAGGAATAATATTTAGCTAACATGAGATAAATAACTTTTAAGTGTAATGGACTCTTTCGTTGGAGAGGCTGTTTAAGTGATAATACTAAAAAATGACCAATATGTCAATTAAATATTTTAATGGAACTAAAATGTTTATAAATTATGGAATTAGTTAGTATGAATTGACTCAATGATCTATTATAAAATATAATATATCTATACATGTTTTTGTATATATCATATGTATATATATATATATATATATATATACTTTCTTTATATACCATATATATATATATACATATACTATACTTATATATATATCTATATCTTCTTTCACCTTCCCTCTCTTTTTTAAGGGTTGGGAGTGAGTGTACCAACATGAAGCAGCGTAGAGAGGGCATGACAAACACTCAGAAAGAAAGCCATTGCCACCACTTTATCTTCCCATTAAGTGAGTGAGAGCACAGATAGGGCAAAGAAGATCTGACCTAAAGCGTCATGGACAGTGATTATATGCAGCAATCACTAACGGGTTGTCCTGTTGATGAGACCACAATAACATACCATACAAGGCCAGTATTCTCTCTCTACTATTGCTTTATTCATCTGCCTTGGCTTCTGCATTTCTCTCCACTTTAGACAATTTAGTTACTAATCAAATCCACTTCTGTAATATTAGGTGTCCCAGCAGAGATGGTTCCCAACACACTCTCTCACTCCATCTTAACAACATGCTATCATTAATCTTTCTGTCCAAACTATCTCTTTATCACTTTCATTTACATTCTCTATTTTATTTTAGCTCTCTAGACTTGCGTTGTTCTCCTTTCATTGTTCTTTTCTACTCTGTGTGCTAGTTTGTCATCTGAGCACATTATTGAACTTTGAATCTATGCTTATTGTTCCAGATATGATCTCTCTTACCAGCCTGTAACACGGGCCATTTAACACCTCTCATGTAAGCTCACTTTCAGGCTTAGTCCCTTTGTTCATAACATTTAGTGCCCACAGCAGCCCCTTCCTGTATTCACACAAACTTTACCGCTCTGCATCATCAGTTCCCCTTCTCGTAACACAGCACTAATATTGGCTCAGACATACAGCTGCTCATCATCTAACATAACTTCACACTGAGGACTGTCCTCACTCACAACCATAACCTTACTCTTATCTACGTTTACTTTCAAACCTCTTTAGTACCACACCCCAAATCTCTACCAATCATAAACTTTCTCTTCAGATTCCTTTTACAAAACCAAAGTCAATGCCACAGCGGGTGGGGCACCCTCCATCACTCTGTTCTCCATCAATTACAGCACACCATTTCTGCCCAATCACTCACCTCGAATTCTTTCATAACCATCCATATACACATTGAATAACCAAGGAAACATAACACATCCCTGTCTCACTCCGATATTAATCCTAAACCAATCACCATTGAAACACCATTTATTCTTACACACTCTTCACTGTCGTCATATGTACTTTTGATTCCATTCAGAAGCCTACACCAACACCATATATCACTAATACCTGCCTTAAAGCTTCCCTATTAACTCTATCATACGCCTGTTGTAAATCCATGAAACCTAAATATAATTTATTCTTCTCCCTCATTTTCTCAATCGTTTGTTTCAATGTAAAGATTTGATCACACATCACTCACCACTCCTAACACTTTTGCCGATTGTACCAACCAGTCCCTCAATTAACTGGGCATAACAAACAATACCAGCATATACCACATTACAGCAGACTTACAGCATAACCAAACTTATTCTATAATTTCTACAATTCCCCCTTTTCTTATATATGGGTGCTATTGCTCTTTCTCCTCCAAATCCCCTTGGAGACTACCTGCACCCTCCATAAGCCTTTATTTTAGCTTTCAATCCAATCAATCACCATCTAAGCCTCCGCTCTTGGTCATTTCACTAGTAATTTCATCTATACCTGCAGATTTACCATTCTTCAAACAGCTTTCTCACTCTACCCATTACATATCCACTTGCTAATAACCTCATGCAATACTATTATTTTCTTTTATCCAAACCACACATTCACTAACTTACTCATGATGCTGTTAATATTATTGCAGATTTTGGTGTTCTTTTCCACACTTTACAAATCCATTTCATCAGTTTTAGCTTTCATCCTATTCATTATTCTAAGCAGATTCCATTTATTCTCATTCTTCCTTTCGCGCTCCCTTCCAGAAGAGCTTCCTATTCCCATGTATATGTCATCATTCATCCTCCTTCCAAACTGTTCATTTATAACGTTTTCTCCTGCGTATGCACCTTTTAGTATTTCTTTTTCTCACCTTATATAATTCCAAACATCTTTCTTTTAGAAATTTAATAATTTAGCACATTTACAATTCAATACTTCTTTTACCTTTAACAGCTTACGCATCACCTCTTCATTCCACCATTAAGCTGTTAACATTCTTACTTCCTGCTTTAGCACATCCACACACTTCTCTACTAACAATTGCTTCCTTCATTTGCCCCAGATTTGTTCAGTATCAACTTGTTCACCTTCAACTGATTTACTTGCGAGCACTACTTATCCTTCAGTGTCTTGCTCATAGCTTCTCACTCTTAATTTTACCTACTTCCCTTTCGTATCACCTTCCTCTCCATCAGGCCCCACTAACTTAATTTTACAGAAAAATAATGATCCAATAATCCCATTCCTAAACCCCTCACTGAGTTTAACCATCCTTTGCCTTTCAACATCTCCTTTTTGCAACACAAAGATAAATGTACTGCTTAGATGCTCATCTCTGCATAACTCTGTATATGTGGATACTCTTGTGTTTAAAGTATTGCTTACACCTCTCTCTCACACAGAAATCTGATGTATTCTGCCAATTTATATGTTTCATGCCCCAAGAAAACACTGGTGTGCCATCACTTTTTTTGATCCTTACTATCAACCATTCAGTTACTATTTATCAATCTCCCACAAACTCTACTTATTTCCATCCAGGCATCAATTAAAATTATCTAAAATAGTACTCTCTTCAACATTTCCCTCAAATGGACCATACGTCCAACCACACATACCTTGACCTTTCAAACTTAAATTTAACCATTAGAATTCTGGGACTCACACGAGAGTCTGCCATAGCTTTGTACCACAGGTCATTCATCAAAATTGCAGCTCCTTCTCTCCCTCTCTCAGTCTCTTTTCCACCAGCATTTTATTTCACACCACACTCAACTTCTGCACCTTTCATCTTTGTTTCAGTGACAGCAGCGAGGAAATCAAATTTGCCCTTTCCTAAATACGTCCATCACCTCTCTCCTCTTCTCCCTCAACATTTATTCCTCTGACATTCCACACCTACCATGGCGCCCAACTTGATTCATACAATTTCGCCCGAAAGGCCAGAGATGTTTGCAGCGGCGATCAGATATCTCAGGCAGCCATCAGCATTCGCAAAAGAATGAATTTGGTGATGGGCAGCCGGCAGCATACACTTGCCAGTCGAGCTTCTACATTTTGGGACTTATAGTGTGAACAGTTCACTTTCTCACTTTCAAAGGATACATTGGCCGGGGGATATCTATATGGGTGTTACATCTAGTGGGGTGTGTACTTTAATCTGTGTATATGATATGTGGATAATCAGTTGAATTTGACAACCTCAATTGCCCTGGAGGAAGTGTAAAAGATATGAGCATAAAGAAAGAAGGCACCATTTGTTAAGTATAGATTGTTTTAGCCAAGCTTGGTATGCGTGTACTCACACCTAGATATATATATATATATATATACATATATATATACTCGCATATATATATATAGCATATATATATATATACCTATCACCTCTCCTCTCTATACTCTCTATATGCTCTCAAACATCATCTACTTTTTTTCCCGCAAAGACTGGGGTGGGGCGCGTGACATACCGGAAACAGAAGTAGTAGGAATACCTGGGCGCAAATTCCCGAAGACGCCCATACCGCCACCTCTATACCTATTAGTGAGAACTCGTTGCAGTCAGAAAATCCACCCTAGAGCTTCACGGGACCGCAACGGACCCTCACTATGGCATATTGTGTGTTGGGGTTATCACGGCCCGACTAACCATACCACTCACAAAACGCCATTCACTCATATTATGCACCTTAATTCTCACGACTCACGCTGAAACTGCATTCTCCCCCCTTCAGACATTGACGGGAAACAAGTCACTTTCTTTGGTCTCCCAGCCGGCGTTAAACACCACTCTTTTCTTGTTTATGCAGCACCAACTATTATTCAAACTTTTCCACATAGCCAAACCATCTCAACGTATTTTCATTTATATTCTCTCATTTACCCCTTCCTTCACACCACATAACTCTCTAATACGTTCATTCCTCATTTTATCAATTCTTCTCACACCTAACACGCCCCTAAGATTGTTCATCTGAACACATTGAACTTTAGATCTATACCTCTTATTCAGACCATAGTCTCACTACTACTATTAACACAGGTAACAGCATGCCCTCATGTAAGACCCTTGCACACTCACGACTTAGTCCCTTTACATCCATCAATGATTTAATTGCACCATTCCTGTAATTCACAACTTTCCTACTATGCATCATCTGTTCCGTTTTCATCCAACATATATTAAATATTTAAACTGAGACACTTGTTCCAGCTGCTCTGCATCTAACATAACTTCACACACGAGGACTGTCCTACTCACGGCCATAAACACTCTTATATGCACGTTGCTTTCAAACCCCTCCCCTTTCACACACCCCTGCCAAGTGTCTCACAGTCTCTAAAACTCTCTTCAGTTACACCATACAAAACCAATCATCATATAATAGGTAGTGCACCCTCCACTCACCCTCCATTCTCCATCATTCTATTACCATCCCCTGCCACTACATCTATATACAAATTGAATAACCAAGGAGACATAACATCCCTGCCTCACTCCGCTATTAATATTAAACCAATCACTTTTGGCACCATTTATTCTTACACACTTCACTAATAAATGGCATACTTGATTCCATTCAGAAGCCTACCACCAACACCATATATTACTAACACCTGCAAGAGCTTCCCCTATTATTTCACATAAGCATGTTTACCGATCATAAAACCTAATACAATATATTCTTCTTCTCCTCATTTTTCTCAATCATTCTTTCAATGTGAGATTTATCCACATCAACTCCCAGTAGTGGGCACCAACCAGTCACAACACTCACTCGGCACACTTTACGACTAAAATACCCAATATATATCTTTCCTACAACGCCCCAGCAAACTGAATTCCCTATTATTCTGCAGTTTCTTTATCTACTTTTATATAAGGGTACTATTACTGCTCTCGCAATCCCTCGGAACTATACCCTCCAAACGCTTTATTAAACAACTTCCAAATCTAATCAATCACCATCTCGCCTCTTCTTGATCGTTTCACCAGTAATTTCATCTATACCTGCAGATTTACCATTTTCAACTTTCAAATGGAGCCCTTTCATCACCATGGACGAGTGCTTACGTACTCATCCCTAAAAAATACCTCTCTCTCTCTCTCTCTCTCTCTCTCTCTCTCTCTCTCTCTCTCTCTCTCTCTCTCTCTCTCTCTCTCTCTCCTCTCTCTCTCTACTCTCTCTCTCTCTCTCTTTCTCTTTTTCTCTCTCTCTCTCTCTCTCTCTCTCTCTCTCTCTCTCTCTCTCTCTCTCTCTCTCTCTCTCTCTCTCTCTCTCGTCTCTCTCTCTCTCTCTCTCTCTCTCTCTCTCTCCTCTCCCTCTCCCTCTCCCTCTCTCCCTCTCCCTCTCTCTCTCTCTCTCTCTCTCTCTCTCTCTCTCTCTCTCTCTCTCTCTTCTCTCTCTCTCTCTCTCTCTCTCTCTCTCTCTCTCTATATATATATATATATATATATATATATATATATATATATATATATATATATATATATATATATATATATATATATATATATATATATCTATCAGACAGACGAGCAAGTTGTGTTAATCCGCTCTGCTTAGTTCTTGACCTTGTTACTTTGAGTCGGTGAACTTTCCTCTCTTAATAGATTTTTTCTACTATATTGTGAATAATTATATATTGCACTGAAATGGCTTAATTAAAAATCCGATGAAAATTCAACTGAATAAAAATTTTAGTGAATGTAGCGACGATGATGATAAGATTGAAGTTAGTTGAAACTTTCAAGATTTTCAACTTAAAAGTTTGAAAGCTCGAAGAATAAGATATGGTCGTTTAACAGTGAAAACTAAAGGATTTAAGAAAAGAAAAGTATTAAGAAAAACCCATACTAAAGTGGGGGTTGAATTGGAGTGACATATGAGCTATCGTCTTCATGAATTTTAGCAGCGTCTCGGGAATGTGTAAATAACAAATTGGATGGATAGTTGTTCCCTTTCAATGAAGTGCGAATAAGCTCCGATTAAAGGTTGGAATTACTAAAAATACTATTTTGGAATCCGGTGATGACATAAACAATTTTTGGATATCAAACTGTAAGTCAAGTGATATTATATAAGTCCTTTGGGCACACTGGATCCTAGTGATTGTTGTAAGAATAGTTAATCACTGTCGGGTTGTTGAGCATTGCCTAGGAATAATTAATTAAAGGGAAAAAATTTTAAATTTTAAATTTAAAAGAAAAAAAAAAGCTTAAATTTGAGTTGTGACAATATTAACAATTTAAATGTGATTTTGCCTGATTTGTTAAAAATTTGGGTGTGCTTTGCAGTCCGTTAGTGACTGGAGTTGATTTCGTAAGAAGCGAAACAAATTATAACAATTACTAAATTGTGTGAGCTAACAGATACGATAGCGATTTCTGTCGTAAGATGTATTTTTAGGTTGTAATATTAATGAAATTTGTATTTATCATTTTAAAGAATTTTAAATAAGTAAATAAAGATTTTAATAGAAAGTAAAGTTTTTAACGGGTGTAAATTTTGAAAATTGATAGAGTATAGGTTTTAACCTTTTATATTTTTATATTTTTATATTTTATATTATTTTTTTAACCTTTTCTTATTGTTATTGGTATTGTGGGTAATTTTATTGATGGGATTTTAAAGAATTTTAAATAATAGGATAGGGATTTTAATAGATAAATAAATAGAGTGTTTTAACCTTTTATATTTTACATTATCATTTTAATTTTTTTGTTGTTGTTATTGATATTGTTGATATTGTGGGTATTTGGGGGGGGGGGTGGTGGCCTTGGGGGTTGGGAAGTACCGAGGGGGGGGGGTCCCACAAAGCGTGCAGCCTGAGTGAGTATATAATAAAGAAGGGAAAAGATGGGGAGGAGAGAGGTAATTAGAGTGGGATGTATGAATGTGAGGGGGGTAAACGAGGATTTGAGGGAGGAAGTGGGGTTAATGTTTGAAGAAAAAAGGTTGGATGTGTTGGGGACAACACAAACTAGCTGGGGAAAAGAGGATGGACTGAAATGCTGAGATGTAATCTTATCAGGGTGGGCAGGAGGTGGAGGCGGAAGGAAGAGTGGGAATAGTTGTAGGAAAGAGGTGTTGGGTGCGTGCCAAGGTTGTGCAGCCAGGTGAGTTCGAGGGATAATGTGGGTAAAGTGAAATTAGGAAGCAGTGGGGTTTGCATATGCGCATATGCACCATTGAATGGAGCAGGGAGGAGGAAAGATTTGGAGTAGGTTGAATATGGAGGTGTTGGGAAGACTCCCGAGGTAAGCGCAAAATTTGTCTATTGGGAGATTTGAATGCAGGAGTGGGAAGGGAGGAGGTGGGAAGAATAATAGGACCATTTGGGGTAGGGGAGAGGAATGTTAATGGAGAAAGTTCTGTTAGAGTTGTGTGTTGAAAGAAGAATGATAGTGGGGAATACTTGGTTTAAAAAAAGTGAAAATCATAAGTATACATGGAAGAATTAGGGCTCAACAGGGGGCAGTACCACAGTTATCGTAGTAATGTAAACAGGAGATAGAGCAAGATCACTAGGTGTGAATGTATTTAGAGAGAGGCGGGGAGGGGAGTATCGGATCACTATTTGGTGGTTGCTAAGGATAAGAATTGGGAGGAGAGAGGTGACGGTTGGGAAAAGGAGAAAAAGAGGGGAGAGTAGAAGTGATAAAAAGGTAAAAAAAAATTGGAGGGGCAGTGTGTAGAGGGAGTTCAGGAGAGGGATAGGTGGAGGAGAGAGACGTGAGAGGGACAGGAATGGGAATTGGGGAGGTGGAAGGGGAGTGGATGAGATTTAAAGAGGCAGGTATGTGAAGAGGCTAGAAGGGTATGTGGAGTAAAAAGGGTGGAGTGCAAGCAGAAGGAAAAGGGAGTAGTAGAATGATGGGTGAGGAGGTGAAGGAGGGGTGGTGAAAAGAGGAGGAGAGCTTATGTGAAATGGATTTGAAGTAGGAGAGAGAGAGAGGGAAAGCTGGGAGGGCATAAGAGTTTAGAGTGGAAGCAGAGGGCGGTGGGGCTGAAGAAACAAAGATGAATGGTGTGAAAAAGTGGCGGAAAATTTTGAATCAGGGAGCAAAATGTTCTGGAAAATAAAAAAAGGAAGAAGAAGGAGGGGTTGGGGAAGGGGTTAAAGGAGAGGGGGAGTGGATAGGAGGAGAGGATAGGGTGAGGAAAGAAGAGGTGGGGGAGTATTTTAGTGGATTATTGGGCCCAAGTGGGTGTGGGGGAGGGAAGGGTTGGGGGTGAGGACGAGGGAGTGGTGGGAGGAGGGGAGGTAAGCCCACAAATGGAGAGTACCAGGGCCTTGAATAAGAAAAAAAAAGAAAGGAATCTGCCCAGGTCTGGATGGTGTGAGAATGGAAATGTTGCAGAAGGGAGGAGTAGGGATTGGAGGAATAGCTGTATAGGTTGTATAATATATGTTGGAGGAATGGGGAGGTACCACAGGATTGGGAGGATGGTTGTTTGGTCCCCCTGTATAAGGGGAAAGGGGATAGGATGGAATGTGGGAATTATAGAGGTATATGTCTTTTAAGTGTGGTGGGGAAAGTGTATGGGAGAATACTGATTGAGAGAGTGAGAGGTTTAACGGAGGGGAGAATGGGGGAGGAACAAGGAGGATTTAGGGAGGGAAGAGGGTGTGTGGACCAAGTGTTTACACTAAAGATGCTTGTGGAGAAAAGTATAGAGAAGAAAGGGAAAGTGTATGGGTGTTTTTTGGTTTTGGGGAAACCATTGGAAGGGGGGAGGGGGGGGGAATGTGGAGGGTGTTGGAGGAAAATGGAGTAGGGGGTAAATTAGGAATAGTAGAATGCCTTTTATAGGAATAGTAGAATGTGTGTGAGGGTGTTAGGAGGGGAGAGTGAGATGTTTGGGGTGGTGAGAGGATTGAGGCAGGGGTGTGTAATGTCGCCGTGGCTATTCAATTTGTTTATGGAGAGTGTTTGCAGAGGAATGGTGAGGGAGGGGGAGGGGGGGTGGATTGGTGAATGGGAGATAAATGGGAAGTGAAGACATGATACTGTTTGCAGACGATACTGCCCTAGTGGCGAAAAACGCGGAAGGGTTGAGGTATTTGGTGAGGGAGTTTGAGAGAATGTGTGGACTAAAGGGGCTTAAAATAAATCCAGGTAAGAGTAAAGTGTTAGTGTTTGAGGAGGAGGAAAGAGAGGAGGGGGAGGGACTTGAGGTTAGAGTAGGGGGTGTAGTATTGGAAGAAGTAAAGATTTTTAGATATTTAGGGATGGATTTGGGTAAGGGGGGGAGGGATGAAGGAGGAGATAGAACATAGAGTAGGAGAAGGAATGAGAGCTTTGAGTGGTCTGAGAGAAGTATGGAAAGGGGGGATTTATCACAGGTTAAGATAAGTATGTTTGAAAAAATTTGTGTACCAGCGGTGTTGTATGGGTGTGAAACGTGGGGGTTGAATGCCAGGTCCAGGAAGAAGTTGGAAGTATTTGAGATGAAGGGGTTGAGAGCGGTTTGTGGGATTAGTAGAAGGGAGAGGATTAGGAATAGGGTGGTGAGGGAGAGATGTGATTGGAGGAATGGGTTGGTAGGAGCGGAGAAGGGAATGTTAAGATGGTATGGGCATCTAGTGAGAATGGAGGAACAGAGAGTGGTTAGGAGAGTTTGGGAGGCGGAGGGGATAGGAAGGAGAGGAAGGGGGAGACCAAGGAGGAGGTGGATGGATGAATAAAGGAGATGCTGGAGGAGGGAGGAAGTGGGTAGGGTGTTGGCGAGAGATAGAGTGGGGTGGAGGAGGTGGGTGGAGATGAGGGGGGGTGTGAGTGAGAGAGGCTGTACGTACCACTACCCCGCTCAAGCGGAAGGAAAAAAGTGTAGTAAAATAATAAATAATAATAAGAAAAATATATATATATATATATATATATATATACTCTCTATATATATATATATATATATGTAACCCATATATATATACATATACATATATATATACATTACCTCTCTATACTATATATATATATATATGTATATATATACATATATATACATATATATATATATATATATATATAAATATATATATATATATATATATATTATAAATAAAAACTGTTAGAGATACTTTAAAAAATGAGAAAATAAAGAAAACAAACTTATACTTTTACAAACACACAAAAATATAAAGGAATTGTACAAAGTAGTTTAATCAACAATCAAATATTAAAAATTTTATAAAAGAACTCACTTGGATAATAGGCTGGTAATTAGCAGGACCTGTTTGCTAATGAAGGGTTATTGGTTGTCTGTCAACTGGACAGTTTGTTTGACGGACCATTCATGAATGATGTCTCATCCACTCTGAAAGCATGTTCACATGATGGGCTGAAAATATTGCATAATGAAAATGATACATATCTTTAATTGCACTTATACATATGGAGGCTTGGTCATGTATATTACTAACTAGTCAAGACCACAGCGAAGATTTAATCTTGATTTACAAATCAGCACCATCCCTGCTTCAGTAACATTATTATAAATTTATTAATTATCAAGAGATTGACTCATAAATATATTTTTCTCTCTCTAAACTTTGCCAAGATTTGATATTTTCAATGGACTGCTTCAATGCTTCCAGTATATATCCCTTCAGAAATGCATGAGTGAATGATATTTATAATTTAATGTATTAAAATACTACTTTAAGAGTTACATCTGTTGATGTAGTAGGTATGTTACATAGATATTAGTGTTGACAACTCAGCTGTAAATTGGCCAGTGGCTGGATGATCCAGTCAAATATATTTTTGTTCCAGGGCAGCCTTCTGAAAACGTGTCTGTTTTAAATTACCTGGCAGGTTTTTATATAATAAATAAAGCACCTTTTCACAATAAAGGCTA
Organism: Trachelipus rathkii; assembly: GCA_015478945.1. Taxonomy (NCBI): domain Eukaryota; kingdom Metazoa; phylum Arthropoda; class Malacostraca; order Isopoda; family Trachelipodidae; genus Trachelipus; species Trachelipus rathkii. The sequence goes on along the minus strand of JABUQX010002625.1, from coordinate 1,795 downwards.
TTGAAATATACTCTATTAATTTTACAGTCATAGCTTTGAAATGACTTAAATTTAAGAAACGAAAGAAAATATTAACACCTTTCATGGGGATGTTTGAAACAAGCTGGCAACATCTACTGCTCATAAAGAAATAGATTTCTACCTGAAAAAGGCTGCCACACTTCTATTTTTGCACCATAATTTAAATATCTTAAACTTTGAATGTTAATTTGGCTAAATCTATTAAATTATCCAATCATCAACATCTTAAAAGGAATACAAATATAGAGTAATTAATTATGATTTGAAGATATTTTGCTTCATTAAAGTTTAAAAATTGTAATTTTTTTTCAATCCCTTTAAGTTAATGCAGCATCTATTATTCTAATATTTATAATATATTCAGTATGAATATTATTACCACACAATTATGCAAATCTCTTAACATAAATTTATAAACACCATACTGCAAAAAAAAATTTATAAAGAATTTTGAACTGAAGATTATCCATAAGTAAACGAGTTGGGGTTGATAGAGAAGGTGTAAAAGTGAAGAGTATGATTAATTTGGTGTTGGTGAAGAAGTTGTTGTTGAAGTATATGATGGATGTTAAATCAGTGAGGGGTTGGGATAGGAATATCAGAACATTATGTTGTTTTATGTAAAATTAAGAGAGGAAAAGAAAAAATATTAGAAGAAAAAGTATGTGAGCACTTGTAAATAAGTCAGGTGAATGTGAACAAGATAAAACAGTAAATCTGGACGCAAATGAAGGAAGCGTTTGTTAGTAGTGCAAAAGAAGTATGTGAGTGTGCAAAATTAGGAAGTAAGAATGTCCCTAGTGAATGATGGAATGAAGAGGTGATGCAAGCTGTAAAAATTAAAAAAGATGCGTGGTTGAATGTACTAAAAGCCAGTGATGCGGTCTTGAAAGAAAGGTGGATGGAAATATATAGCGAGGAAAAGATTAGGGTTAAAAGTTGCATACATAGAGGAAAAACAGGCAAATGAACAGTTTGGAAAAAGGATAAATGGGGCTAAAAGGGAATAGCAAGTTGTTCTGAAAGGAAGTATGGAAGGTTAAGAGAGAGAGAGAGAGAGAGAGAAAGAGAGAGAAGAAAAGAGAGAGAGAGAGAGAGAGAGAGAGAGAGAGAGAGAGAGAGAGAGAGAGAGAGAGAGAGAGAGAGAGAGAGAGAGAGAGAGAGAGAGAGAGAGAGAGAGAGAGAGAAAAAGAGAGAGAAAAGAGAGAGGAGAGAGAGAGGGAGAGAGAGAGAGAGAGAGAGAGAGAGAGAGAGAGAGAGAGAGAGAGAGAGAGAGAGAGAGAGAGAGAGAGAGAGAGAGAGAGAGAGATTTGAGATTGAGAGAGAGAGAGAGAGAGGAGAGAGAGAGAGAGAGAGAGAGAGAGAGAGAGAGAGAGAGAGAGAGAGAGAGAGAGAGAGAGAGAGAGAGAGAGAGAGGAGAGAGAGAGAGAGAGAGAGAGAGAGAGAGAGAGAGAGAGAGAGAGAGAGAGGAGAGAGAGAGAGAGAGAGAGAGAGAGAGAGAGAGAGAGAGAGAGAGAGAGAGAGAGAGAGAGAGAGAGAGAGAGAGAGAGAGAGAGAGAGAGAGAGACAGAGAGAGAGATTTTTATTATGAGAGAGAGAGAGAGAGAGAGAGAGAGAGAGAGAGAGAGAGAGAGAGAGAGAGAGAGAGTAAAGGGGGAATCTTCACAAAAATAATGTATAGGGTTGGACGTGAAGTGGAGAAGACATTAAAATCACATAATATTAGCAGTGATGAAGAGGTGATAGTGAATGTGTGTGTGGTTTGATTGATGAT
>JABUQX010002624.1:7500-15632 GCA_015478945.1 Trachelipus rathkii | reverse complement strand
GAAAAATTTAAAATAAACTGTAAATCTACAATTTTGTATACATTTTGAATAGGATTCATGAATGTTAACATCCCAAGAGTTAATATTGATGCAGTCCTCTCGTATTATTATCTGTTCAACCTTGAGGAATCATATAAACTCAAAGGCTGCTGTTGAATCAATGGGTTGATAAGGGCTATATCCAACCTGTTGCAGTTGATGGCTTGATTGAGATGGCGTTGGTTTGTTGTTGTTGCTGTTGAATTTTAAATGTTATTGTTGTGTTGTGTTGTTGTTTGTTGTCGTTGTTGTTGTAGTTGTTGTAGGACTTGTGTTATATTTCATCTTCTCCATAATCGCTCGTAGGGTAAGACCACTACCTTCTTCATCACTGAGCAGCCACTTGGTTATCAAAGGGGCTATAGAAAAGAGTAAAGGTAAGAACACACCTCCACCTTTCTGAAATAGCTTCTTTTTATTTTTTAAGCTTTCTTACGTTTCCCAGCAAGTTTTTTAATGATGTTTCTTATGACGACGTAGCTTTACCTTCTGAGGTCTGTTAAGGAACATTTCCTTTTAATAAGATTTAGGCATTACTTCTGCTATACATTGTGATAAATTTTTCACTTCACCAGATCAGTTTTACGTTTTTCTGAAGCTTTCAGGGTTTTAAATTTTCTCATAAGAGGTAAATAATCAGCTACTAGAGTGCTCATTATTCAGGTATGTATACTGTCTCAATCTCGTTAAGTAAGATATTAGTACGCAGTAACACTTATGCGTGTTCCTAGGATGAAGCTCACAGAGTAAATAACCGATGAGCTATAGATGTAACTTCTTATAACTTTTAGGAAACCTCTTTACGTGAGTAGGGAACATTTGGGTAGCCACAAAATTGACCTGACTCATATCCCTTCTTTGGCCGAACAAGATTAAATACGCGTGTCTTAAAGACACATCCCTTCATAACTTTTCTGGAAAGATTATTCTGAGTATATAAAAAAATAGCGTGAAGTTAAAATGATGAGAGTTAAACAGTGAAGTTTCTGCCATATATCCTCATTAATTTATGCATCAATATCATTCAAGGATTATTAATTTTATGTCCTGGTAACATTGAAGAGCTTTTATGTCATATAAACCTTCGTGAAATTTCATATTTTTCTTTGTAATCTGTAAACTTTTCTTGATAAACACTGTAACACCAAATGATTTTAACAGGTTGTTGTTCAAAAATCTCAACCTCTTTTAAAATGTTTAATAACAGAAATGTTTTCCCACACCCTGTAGGACCAGACACAAGACATGTAGCAGGCGCACGGAACATAAATTTACCAACGTCCATTCTAGATTGACACCTGAACACTAATGAATAAGAAAAGGTTTGCGTTTATATTATAAATGGTTCACTAGCTCAAATAGAACAATAGATCGTGGATGAGAAGGATGAAGGAGGGGAGGATACTGGGGATCTGTGATTTACAGATTTACTGTTTATGGTATGTAAAAACGTAAACTGATCTATTGAGATCAATAGATCAATAGATCAATTATCACATATTGACAGGTAAGGGGTGGATGATGGTATTGGATTTGACTGATTTATTGATTCTAGGGTATGTAAAACATAGCAATTTTTATTAAAAAATTGACCTTAATCAATTAGATCAATAGCATCAAGGAGATCACATTCATTGAACAGAAAGTGTGTGCGTTGGATGATGGTGTATGGATTTACGTGATTTATGGTAATGTAAAACATAGCAGAATTTTAATACAAAAATTTGACCTTATTTTTTTTTTGAAAAATAAATGAATTTTCCCTGGAACACACAGATAATGTAATAGATACGAATGGACAGACGGGTGTTGGATGATGGGATGATTTACTGATTTACTGATTTAGGGTATGTAAAACATAACAATTTTAATAAAAAATTTGACCTTAATCAATAGATCAATAGATCAATAGATCAATAGATCACGAATGGACAGACGGGTGGTTGGATGATGGGATGATTTACTGATTTACTGATTTAGGGTATGTAAAACAAACAATTTTAATAAAAATTTGACCTTAATCAATAGATCACATATGGATAGATCACGAATGAGTAGGAGGGTTTGGGTGGATTGATTTACTTGATTTACTGATTTAGGGTATGTAAAACAACAATTTTAATAAAAATTTAACCTTAATCAATAGATCAATAGATCAATAGATCACATATGGATAGAGGGAGGGTTGGATGATGGTATGATTTACTGATTTAGGGTATGTAAAAAGTAAAACTTTAGTAAAAAATGAAAGAAAAAAAAAAATTAATTAAAAAAAAAAAAAAAAAAATAAAAAAAAAAAAAAAAAATAATAAATTTTTGAAAAAAAAAATTAAGTTAAAAAAAACAGAATACGTTTGCATTCTCGTACCGGTTCGCACATGCCGTGCCTGCGGGCACGGGCGCGCGCACGCGCCCTCCGCGGGCGGTTCGGCGCACGGCTGAGCGCGCACACGCGTCGATCGCGCCTGGCGGCGCGCGCGCACGCGCCGGTTTCGCGGCGGATTGCACTGGCTTGCGCGCCTGCGGGCGCGCCCCCGATCGACCAGGAGCCTGATGACGCTACCTCTTGCTCATGAGGGAGTCTCAAACACCTTAGTTGAGATCTACATCCTTGTTTTTGATATAATCATATTATTTTAATCACATATTAATTGAAATGTATATACAAAATATTTTTAACTATCCCAGCACCGCACTAGCACCGGATCCAGCACCAGTGCAGCTGTCAACTACTACTCCTCTGAGTCAGATTACTGCTCCATCTTTCCTTCTTGATTTCTTCTTTCATTCCTTCTTTCTTTCCTTCTTTGTTTTTTTGCACTCTGGGCTCTTTTTCAGTCGAGACCCCCCTAATGGCTCTTAACACCCTACACGGGGTTATAACCATCATATTCGAACTCTACGACCTCAATAACCCTTTTATAAACAACCAAACATTGTTGTTATACGATGTTTATTAACTCGGCACCGCAGTGGCCCCAACACCGGTGCCGGAGACCAACTTTCCAGCATTTCCAATACTAACTCTCTCTAGAAATTCAACTCTGAAATCCTCTCAACAAATTTCAGCCAATTACGAAACACTTCGATTTTTTTAAAGGGGGTGGGTCCCTTCAGGGACCCACGGGGACGTATACCTCTCCCATCTAAAACCCCTCCAAATTTTAACCAATTACAGATAACCTAACCAGTGTGAGATACTATATTGGACTCAGAAACTGTCATGCGAAGAAAGCAACCCTACGGCGGAATCCGAAGTCGGAAAAGTGCGTAAAAAAAACGATCCCTTACAGGGATCGTTTCGACTCAGATTCGATTTCCTTCGAAAATCGAATTATAACTAGATCTAATAATAATAATAAGTCCTGTATGTGTGAATTGCGCATCCGCGTCTTCGTATGAGCCGGCGCTCACGTCTGAGAATAAGTCGTCCTGGGCTTCAAAACAACACCTGCAGGTCTTGTACGACCATACTGAGTCCTCCTATATCCGAAGTGGATTCCAATGATGCTCCGCATCTACAACTTGCCATCGTCTCTATGGTCGTTAAACGAATCGCAGACCCCACATGGCCGAACAAGATCACGCCACAAGCACGTAAGCGCAATATCAGTGTCCCCCTCGGGGGTGACCCCCTCTTATACATCCTACAGACTTGAAAATTACACGGATTGCATCTTATCCCATATTATATGATTATATTCCATTTGTGTCCTGCCTTTTCTTCTCCTACAATAGATACGTAAGACAACATAGATTAGCCATACACTAATTTAACCTAACTAATTATTACCTATATATAGTTATATAAGTCCTCAAATTACCTCTAGCGTCGACGATCTACACCTACTTATTTAATTTTATGACCCATTATATTTCGAGACTAATAAATAGCATTATCAGTGAAGCTTGAATTAGAAGAGTATTATTAATAACTATCATGTTACAACAGTATCCGTATGAATATATCATAAATACCCATTGTGATCGTATATATATATCTCCCGTGATCTTTCGCATCGCATCGCAACCGGTTCAAGTTAGTACATGGGACGCCCAGTCTTAACGGAAGTCTTATGCGTATATAAACAATGATAAGCGTTTAATCACAGAATATCGACCTTTGTAGTATCTATATATTTCCTATGATCAAATATATCATGTTTCCAATATAAATATACCTTTGAAACTGTCTTCCACTTGATTCGCTCCTAAGTTTGCAAAGGGGGACCAGCGAGTTGAGATAACAGAACTCAACGTCGTCTAAGTTCGTGTCACTTATCGCCGCACTTCTACCATAATCATCGATTCCTGTCCCATATCCGTATTCCGCAATGATTGTTACCAGACTTCTACGTCAAGATCTTGACCTCGCAGGTAAGAAAAACTCCAACTGCTTTACTGCGGAGTATTTGTCAGCCAGGCTCCCTTCTACCTATAAGGAATAGCGGCTGACTTCAATAAACTCCTGTCCGCCGTCTCCACTGGATACATCGGTCGATTTCATACGTGGCGTATGCCGCGCTGACGTTATACGAAGCAATTGTCTACACATCTTTTACTGTAAACCGTCTATTATTATGTTTTAAAAACTTCTCTTGTCACTAAATTGACAATTACATATCATTGTCGAAAGAGTAGTCTCCTTCCTAGTCTTAAACTTGATATAGAAGATTTCGCTCCTAACTCCAAGTTGAGTCAAAATCTAATTAACTAAAATTTATGTATAATGTACTCAGAAAAGCAATGTGTCCACATTTTATAAGTCTAGGCATGGCCAGTTTTTCTTCGAATCGCTTACATCGGGACCAGTCAAATCTTTCTATGCGCCTAGGCGCTGTATACTCTTAATAATACAATTTGTGCTCTTATAACGAGTATTAGGCCTATAGGCTAAGCCAGTCTATTATACATTAATAAACAATCACGACTACATTTTCACTCAAATTATAGTAGTAAATTAAGAAAATAAACTCTTATAAGGCTTAAATAAATCAATATCTTACTTTACTTAATTTTAGATACTCAGAATTGACTTGGACTTACCACTGTCCCGCATGTGGTAAAGATTTCTTCGGGACAAAAGGTATTCTAAAAATCATCAAATGTTCAGGACAGTCCTCTAGTCAAAGAGAGAATAGTGCTGGATCATACCAGCCTCGTGACGTATCTGGACCAGCCTAGTTATAGAATCATGTAACTTTGCGATTTTTTAGTCAAAACTTTCTCACAAATGAAATCTTCGGAATCTTCTTAATGTGAGAAGGCACATCTACTACAACTAATCCATATGATCCTGAATCGACATACATCAAGCGATCACGACTCCTGCTATTCGTAATATTGGTCTTCTCAAATAAGTGTAAATAAACTCCAGAAAATCTCTCCAGCAAAATCTCTCCTGCAATGAAATCCCAGACATTCGAATATAGTAGAATCAAACCGTTCAAACAGATCTGGTGTTCCCAGGCGGTCTCCCATAAAAGAACTAACCAGACCCATCCCTGCTTTACTTCAGTGATCGGACGAGAAGCGGTGTTTTCAACGTGGTATGGTCGTTGACAAGAAATCAGTGAATCACTTCGTCTTTATCCTTTCCTCCATGCTTTCATTTCAAATGGCTTCCAAGATTCTGGCATGGTTTAAGGGTATTTCAATGTGGTATGTTTGTTGACAGCAAAATATAGTAAATCTCAATCTTTAATAAAAGAATATCTCTATTTCCATGCGGCGATATTATCAAACAGCTGCTACCAAGATTTTGACATTTTGTATTATATTTAGTAATTAAACTTATAAAATTGTACGCAACCGATATATCGTTCCCCATTTCTTCCAACTCAATATATATATATATATATATATATATATATATATATATATATATATATATATATATATATATATATATATATATATATATATATATATATATATATATATATATATATATATATATATATAATGCTCATGCATGCCTCGGATTTCTGGGGAAGAGCAACTGATAAATGAAAAAATATTTATAAAAAAGAAAGGAAAGCCAACAGTATTTGGTGTTCCCAGGCGGTCTCCCATCCAAATACTAACCAGACCCAACCTTGATTAACTTCGCTGATCGGACGAAAAGCGGTGTTTTCAACGTGTTATGGCCGTTGACGAAAAGAAAAGTAAAAAGCATTATATATTTTAAAAACTTCTCAGTCAAAATTTACAATTAAATCATTTCGATGATGGAGTCTTCTTCCTGATACTTTGTAAGAAGTTTTCTAACTTCAATTGATTCAAAACATTAATTAATTATTATTAATGATCGAAACCAAGGTGTCATTTATAACACGACCTTTTGCGTTTTTAGTCAAAACTGTAACAATCCAAATCTTGGAATTTTCTATTTCAAACACTAAACACCATAAGCCTTCCAAACAAATACGACTTTTTCGGTGCCTCAAAATGTGGAAAAATATAATTTTAAAATAGGCTAATATCTCCATACCTTTCAATCTTTTGATGGAAAAACTTAAAAACAAAAGATATTACATTTAAAAAAAAAATGCAAAAGTCAACAACATCTGGTGTTCCCAGGCGGTCTCCCATCCAAGAACTAACCAGACCCAACCTTGCTTAACTTCGCTGATCGGACGAGAAGCGGTGTTTTCAACGTGGTATGGTCGTTGACAAGAAATTAATGGATCTTTTCGTCTTTATCCTTTCCTCCATGCTTTCATTTCAAATGGCTTCCAAGATTCTGGCATGGTCTTAAAGGTATTTCAATGTGGTATGCTTGTTGATAACAAAATATAGTAAATTTCAATCTTTAATAAAAGAATATATCTTGATTCCATTGCGTGGTATGCTATTTGTAATCTTTTATATTGTAATTAAAATTTATAAATTTTACGCCAACGATAACATCCTTCCTCTATTTCTTCCAATTCAATCGTGCGAAAACCTGATATTTATATATATTAATATATATATATATATATTATATAATATATAATATATATATATTATATATATAATATATATATATATATTATATATATAAAGCAAAGCCAACAGCATCTGGTTGTTCCGGCGTCTCCCATCAAGAATTGCTACACCAGACCTTAACCTGCTTACGACTTCGCTAGATCGGACAGGGAAGCGGTGTTTCAACGTGGGTATTTCTTTTCTTATTTATTTTTTACATGATACCACCACTCACGGCAGGGCCCTTTTCAAAAGGAGGGAAAACTAAAAAAAAAATTACAAAAAAAAAACAAAAATTATTAAAATAAGTGGAGAAGAAACCCACCCTGTCCCTTAGCTAACGTAATTCCCTCAGATTAGGCGCAGACGCGGACTTAAATAGAGGAAGATTGAATATTGCAGGGAAATAGAAGAAGGCAAGGAGTTTCACATAAAGGAGTGGCATTGAGAGGGAAGGTGGCTTCCTACAAGGAGCGAATCATGGAGTTTCAAGATTCACACATTTCATGTTGTGACACAAGCACCTCTTGTGTACGGGCGAAGCAGTAGTGCGAGGAATGCGAGAGGTCATTTCTCTCGAGCACCTGCCATTGTAATACTATAGAAAAGAGATAGGCACCAACGTCAATCGCAGAGAAGAGAAAAGGGTCAAGAGATCAGAAAGTTATGGGCGTTTCTATAGCCCTTAGCTTGATTCAACTCGTATCCAAAAAGCAGGGTGGAACCGGATCCACACCAAATGTAGAACAGTTTTCCATACAGGGGCGTATAAGACGTGATATCAATGGAGTATATGTGCAACAGAAAAAATTCACGCAATGCATGAAAACAGAATTCTCAGCCTTCTTTGAGACCATTTTCAGCAAACCTATGTGAAATGAGGTTCTCCCAAAGACATTCACTATTAGTTTGTCCTGAATGTTTATGTCTTTACAGTTGAGAACAATTAGAGCCGTCAGAAGGAGTAGGAAAGTTGGAGGAGATACAAGAAACGATAAGAAGGAAGTTGAGTTTTAAAGGTTGATTTCACATAATTGCGGTTACGCCAACGTAGAAATTCACGACCAGATCGGCAAAAGAACTTTAATCGAAAGGTGTAGACGAGAGGCAACGCTAGATAC
>JABUQX010002624.1:0-2500 GCA_015478945.1 Trachelipus rathkii | reverse complement strand
TCTATATTACAAAAAAATTTATATTATTATATATTATATATTATATATATATATATGATATATATATATAATATAATAATATATATATATATATATATATATATTATATATATATATATAATATATATATAAATCCAAATAATAATGAAATAACAATCTAAATATATATAAATTCTAATATCTGAATTTAGCCTTTGGCATCACATTTATTCGTTTTTCAGTCGTAGGCTGAGCATTGCCTGGCTACTATAATTTAAGATGATAAAAATAATCGTCGAATTTGCTTAGGGGAAAGTATATGGCTCGTTGTTATCATTTCCGACGAATAAAAAAAAATAAAAATAAACATAAATAAAATAAAAATAATGAAATTAAAAACCCTCCTAGAATTTTCCGCTTGCATTCCAATTGCAATTTGTTTTACGTGGTAGGTGCTGCCGTTGCTAAAGTACATTGATTCAGCTTTAACACACTGACCAGATATATACTATATATATATAATATTATATATAATATATATATATATTATAATATAATATAGTATAATATATATATATATATATATATATATATATTAATATATATTATATATAAGGGAAATTGGTTTAAGCCACAACCAGTTCTCAAAAAATAAATATGCTACGCGAAAAGGAATACTTTGTGGAAGGCTGGCTCCAATTGAAATAGTGCGGAAATGTAAAAAAAAAAAAAAATAAAAATATATATATATATATATCAAAAAACTACAATAGCTAAGCGAAAAGGAATACATTTTTGAGAATCCTGGTAACATTTTACATAGGAAAATGTAATAAAAATAAGAAAAATATTTGAATAATATATGTAATAATGATTAGATAGCCTTTGCAGAACCTTTTTATGGTTACATCGTAATAATAAATACTTTCTATAAATTATTGCTTTTTTTTTTTTTCTAAAGATACCCAAGGTATACCGCACGATGGCGGATCGGTCTCTCGAGCCTTCGGCGAACTACGGGGTAGGACTATTCCCCCCTCCGGGGATGTCTCCGGAACCCCGCTCTTTGGGTGATTTGGGTGTATCGCCGGGGTTCTTCGCCCCTCCCCTACAGGTATGGAAAACGTCCCCCTGTGTTCCCCGTCGGCTCGAGCCCAAATTGCCGTGTAATACTTTACAAATAATATATTATATAACTATGTCCCCTGCTCCTAAAAAAAAATCATATTTATTTATATTTATTTATTATTATTATTTTTTTTAACTATTTCCTAACTAAAATTTTACAGGGATTCCAAAAATGTATTCATTTTTAGCTGTAGTAGTGGTAGTTTTGAGATATGATTTTTTTTTTTTTTTATTTTTTTTTTTTTATTTTTTTTTTTTTTTACAGTTTCCGCAATAATATTTTGCCAGGATTCCACAATGGTATCCTTCCCTGAGCTATTGTAGTTTTTGAGATATTGATCGATGATAGTGGCTTTAAACCAAATATCACCATATATATATATATTAATAATATATATATAATATATATATATATATTATATATATATATATAATATATAATATATATATATTATATATATTATTATATATATATATATATATATATATATATAGATATGGAAAAAACCTTAGTTGCAGATGGTATTATGAAATTGCATACATTTTAATTTTAATCTTTAACACTCCTAAAAATGAATACACGATTAAAATTAAAAAAAAAAAAGAAAAAGAATTTTTTAAATTTTAATGTTTGTAAATAAAGTTTTAAAGTAAGTGTAACAGATTAAAAATTAAAAATGTATGCAATTTTCAAATACCGTCGCAACTAAGGTTTTTCACAATATAAAATATCACGGCGGAAAAGAGCTTGTATTCGACAAATAATATATATATATATATATAATATATATTTATAATTATTTATATTATATATATATAAATAATATATATATATAAATTATATATATATATATATATATATAAATCATTGCCTGGGGGCATTCGGCCAGACCATTGGGGTACGTAATATTTGTAATGGCGGAAAACACCAAATAAGGAAGGAATATGCCTCCCCCCCCCCTCGCACCTTATCAAATCCCGGTTTTTAATTGTTGTTAATGTCTAGACTCTATTTCATATATAAAAGAAGAAAGGAAGATTGTTAAAAATAAAATCATAAAATAAAAAGCCTAAAATTCATTAATTGGAATATATTTAATTATTTAGCTAACCCTTGAAAACATTACTAACAAGAAATAAACTTTGTTGCGGATGGAGAATGGAGAGAAAGGCTATAATGAAAAGGGAAAGTCACAATATATGAAAAGTTTAATCATGAGGGTACGTGGAGAGGAAAGAAGTTGGGAAGCGCTGAAACCTAAAGAACGGCAAGCACCTACAGTTAAAACCATTATATATTGAATCAGAGGAAATTTTAAGGAGGGGTTTTTAATTTTTTTTTTTCGAATTTTATTCATCGAAATTATTTAAAAGTTTTTTTCATCTTCTCTCG
>JABUQX010002623.1:12500-50973 GCA_015478945.1 Trachelipus rathkii | reverse complement strand
TTTGTTTAGATGCAAAGATGTATGTGGTGAGTGTGCTGGGACATCGAAGACGGACTTGGAGACAGAAGAAAAAGTGGGATGAGTCAGTAAAGAAATGCTGGAGGAGAAGAATGTGTTTGGCAGAGGCGAGAAAGAAAGGTGCATAACAGTTGTGAATGGCGGGTTTAGGGTTATTGTGTGCGCCACCTGGGCCAAGGGATAACCCCACATTGACGACATGCCATAGAGGGTCCGTCGCGGTCCCGTGAAGCTCTTAAGGTGGTTTTCTGAATGCGACTGAGTTCTCACTAAAAGGTATAAAGGGGGCGTAAGGCTGTTGCTTTCTTTTCACTTTCGTCATATTCTTCTACTTCTTTTCTGTTCTAGTGCGATGCTTCGCACCTGAATCCCCCAGTCGTTGGGGAGAAGAAGGTGGGTGATGATGATGATTGATATCTTTGATATATATATATATATATATATATATATATATATACTAAGTATATATATATATGATATATATATATATATAAAATATATAATATATATAATATGATTATATAATATATATATAGGGCACAGAGCAAAAAAACATTTTTTAGGGTGTTTATATTAAGAGTGTATATATTTGATATATATATATAATATATTTTTTGATTACAATTAAGTATATACTAGCTATAATTTATATAGTATATATAATTAGTATATTATATAATATATATATATATAACTAATATATATATATATAAATATATATATATATATATATATATAGATATATATATATAAACTGATATATGGCTCGTAGCCAAAAAAAAAATTCAGGGTGCGTTTTAGATTAAAGAATATATATATATATATATATATATATCATATATATATATATAATGAGTATACTATAATATATATTATATATATCATACTATATATATATCATATATATATATATATATATATATATAATATATTACTTCAAAAAAGGAATAAATAGTGGAACGATTAATCGAGATAATTTGAAATAAAAAAAAAAGATAATTTTATTTTAAGTATAAAAAATTCTTAATTTTGATGCTCTTCAACAGCACAAATGATTTGATAACTTGCCGTTACGAATTATATTGGATGAACATATGATGATAACACTCATTAAAGCCCAGTTCTGCCTAGATTTTCTTTTCCATGTAGAATTGAAAAAGTTTGCTTTGAGCCTTTTCACAGTAGGGAAATATTGTTTTGGATTTCATGATTTGAGTGAGGTAAATGCTTAAAATCCTATAATCAAGTCAAAACATGAGTCTGGCACATATCAAATTTATCCCAAAATTAGCCAAAATTTTAATAGATGTCGATGGAATAAAGTGTAATCGTCTTATTTAAAATTCAGTAGAGTATGATCCTTTGATTCGTCGAACTTGCTCTTCTAAACGGGTGTTGAAAAAATCTATCAAGAATAGTAAATGTGAATTGCCCTTAATCTTTCCATTTTAAATTGATTCTCACAAAGAGCAATTATAATTTCTTCATTGATCAGAAAGCAGAATCATATGCTGAACTTCCAATAATGTTTGAAAATTTTCTAATCGTTTCGGCGTCGAAAACCCTTCTAACAACACGATCCACTATTCCATATGTTAAGACAGTTGTGTTCACTAATTATCTGGAGAAATCAATGTAATAACATAATGCATAGAGTGAGAATATAAAGCTTAAAGACATAAATAAAAAAAACCCTATAGCTAAATCTGCTTTGCCCTTAAAAGCACTTGGGCACAAAAGATCTAAGTTTTTTATAAAAACAGTGTGTAATATCTTGATGCTCAATTGAAGCTCCTCTTTAACGCTTTCAACAATGCTTCTAAAAATTCATTAGTCGTAGACAATCCATCGTATAAATTTTCCACTTACCTTGTGTCGCCATTCGTGAGAGCTTTGTCCAATTCGTTGTGTCTGGAAGAAATCTTTTCTTTTTTTTTCTTTTTAAAATTAGTAGTAGTCGTCTCTTGGCAATCTAAAAATAGGCATATAGTTGCATTCGGATGTGCCGCATAAAGTTTTATATTGAGTTGTACTCACTCATGAATGTGAACAAGTGCAGTATGAGAACATCTAACCCTGCTGGATATTTTTAGGACAGCTTAAACACCTCTAAAGACATTTTCTTCATTGCTTTTTTATACCATCACTATGCGTGGTGTCGCAATTCAGAAAGTTAACTTATTCTTATACAAAGTACGTAGTATTACCTCAGATAGAGACAAGGAAACAAAGAAACAGTTAGAGGCAACATGGACCTATCGATGAGCTGTCCCAGTCAACTAACCCATTATTTATCAAATTACATGTCCATGCGGACAACAAAGCCACACCACACCCTAAAGGCCTGTCCAATTTCCTAAACAAGGTTCAATTATAATACTATACGCCAGACTACTATCAAAAAGTAAATCTTAGCTAAGGTTCATGCAACCCACAATACAAGCTTAATAAAGTGTTATTGTGATAACTGGTTAGCTAGCAACATGCGGTTACTTTAAAAACTAACTAAAAACCCGCCACTTTGCCCTACGTCAGAAATATACTATTTGATTGCACAAACATCCACTATACTGTATCAATCCTTTCTTTAATGTTGCAAGGAGTCACACTCAACAAACTCCTGCCGGTAACAACCATTCACAAAAAAATTTTTAAAACACTATTACAGAATGAATCAAGGTTAACACTTCTTGCTACATTTCTACTATGTTTCCCCTAGAAGAAACTGTTCCGTGTAAATATTTATAGAACTGCTGTATCATGTTCCCTCCCATGATGGCAGAATTTAAAACGGGTACATAATGGCATATGCGAACGATTGTTTGTTGGAGCGATTCGAGAGGTGTGGAGTTGTTTTGCGGAGGAGCTGGAGAAAGCAGGATGAATATGAACATACAGAAGACAGAGATTATAACATTAACCGAGGAAATTGAGGAGGGTGATGAGACTATGAACTGGTGAGAGAGGAGCGGACGGTGAAGCCCGGCGTAAACCTGCAATTATCTCGGAGGTGTTTTAACAGAAGGGGAGAAAGTGGAGAAGAGATTACGCTAAGAATGGAAAAGTGTATGGATTTAGATTATGAAAGCGGGCTTAATACCCCAGTGATGAAGAATAGGAAACATCGGGCAAAAGAGGTAAAAAATCATTTTTAACAGCTTACTACCTCCACCCACTGCTGTACCGGACGGAAACATGAGATCATCAACGAAAGAAGAGAGGAAAGTAGAATATAAGCGGCGAATGAGGATATTAAAACATGGATTGAAAAGAGTAAGACGAGACAGAATAAAGATGACATCGTTATCTAGTGAGAAGATATAGTGTGAAAAGATGACACTCGAAGGATGTGGGAAATTGAGATGATGGGAAACATCTGGAGAAGATGGAGCAGCGGGAAGAAGAATGCGAAATAAGAAGATTGAATTGTGACACCAGAGGGCACGAAGACCAAGGGGAATCGACTTGTAAGAAGAGATGGGCGCGAAATGCGGTGGAACTCACTGAATAGATGTTCAGCTTACCAAATATGAGAGAGCGCCTGAAGAGAAAGAGGGAATAGTTGGCAGGAGAGGAGCGTCTGGAGAAAGAAAATATATATATTATATGTAATATCTATATATATATATATATATATATATATATATATGATATATATAGTATACTATATATAATATATATAGTAACTATATATTATATATTATGGCGAATAGACAGGCACTTCAACTAGAGAAAATCTTCATGCAACTACAAACCCTGTTCTTTCGGTTTTATGTAAGAAACATCATACTCTTAATCTGCTGGATCTAACTATGAATTTGTCATTATTCTTAAAAAAATTATAATTAAGAACTTAAGCCATCTAAAAAATTTTTGATAAACAGTATTAATTTAGGTAACGGGTGCGGTGACGGATGTGAGCCGAGTGTTAATATATATATTCATATATTATTATATATTCATCATATATACTATATATATCTATTATATATTATAATATATCATATATATTATATATATATAATATAGTAGTGATATATATACTATAATATATATTAATATACTATATTTAGTTATTATATATATTTATATTATACTTATATATATTAATATATATATATATAATATAATAATATATATAACTATATATATATAATATATATATATATAATTAACTATATATAACTATATATATCATATATACTATATCAAACATATGTTACATTACTTACGATTACATGAACTTACATCTTAATATTCAACTACTCAGTTGACATGCATTAGTCTTGAAAAATAGACAATTAGCATCGCCAGTTTGCTCACTTCGAAGAGCAGAAAAAAGCCTTTTCAACGTTAACTTGCACGTGTGGAGTAGAAGCTAATAGTAACAGGCAGGATTTCAGGCTTGGTGTGCTATGCCCTTAGCAAACCAGCAGGGTGTCGCAAAACGTTTCAACAGTGCCTTATACTAACATATATTTCAAGTTATTGGAATATTGTGTACAAGGATTTGGAAGGACCTTGACCTTTTTTCTTGAACCAATCGACGCTTTCGACTAAGCTCTTCAATATCAGAAGCATCTTTCATACTACATCTTCTAACTTTCCGTGAAGAATGACTTAGAAGGTAGTTAACGAGAGAGTTGTTAGTTGTCATCACTTGACATATGTTAGATGTATCCTTTTCTTGCTTTGAAACTTCCTTGCAACCCTTGTAATACCATAATTAACCACATTGTGCAAAGCGACAGATTTAGCTTTTTGTTGTTGTTCTTCAGCTAAGCTTACCCTGTATATTGGATCAATATAAACAACAGCAAGTATATTATAAGTATGAAGTATGAAATTTCTCTTCGTACCATGAGTCTTTATTCCTTCAGTATCTTTAAATATAGGTATGCTAAAG
This sequence comes from Trachelipus rathkii, assembly GCA_015478945.1. Classification (NCBI taxonomy): domain Eukaryota; kingdom Metazoa; phylum Arthropoda; class Malacostraca; order Isopoda; family Trachelipodidae; genus Trachelipus; species Trachelipus rathkii. The sequence goes on along the minus strand of JABUQX010002623.1, from coordinate 46,049 downwards.
GTTTGAAGGTTGAATGTTATTAGAATACTCAATCCAAATTAAACATAAGGTAGTTAAAAATCTTCGAAGTTTGCAATTGCAGTTTGTGATGTGGAAGTCGGAAGTCAATAAACTTGCATGAAGTGAATTAAGTGATTGAAGTCAGAGTCACAATTATAACTTTGTCAGTTCAAAATTTTTCCGACTCCAACTCTAATTCTTGAAAGTTACCGACTCCGACTCGACTCCGACTCCCGCCTCTGAAAATTACCGACTCCGACTCCCGACTCCGACTCCGGCTCCACCCTTTTCCAAAATTACCGACTCCGACCCCGACTCCGGATCTCCGGCTCACACCCTCTTCCAAAAACTTACCACTCCCCAAACTCCGCTGACTCTGACTCCGATCATCCGACCTCCGCAAACCCTGCCGACTTGGCTCGGTCCCTGGTGATTTACAATGACTGATATATTGTGTTAGGTGAGCCTATATTCTGTTGTCTGCTAGTCATGTTTGTAAAGCTTCGTTTGATGTATTGTTGCGTCACGGTTTATGGCAGGTGTTTAGATTCTGATGAGTAGCGGCTATGTAAAGTCGTCTGCGAAAGTTGCTATGATTATGTGGTCTGTCTGTGGTTGTGGGAGATCGCCTTGTGAATGTGGGATATGATTGTCCTTTGGGTCCTACCTGTTATGATGTTTTACTGTTCGATTTTTGTTGCTTGTTTGTTATTTGTGCTGTTCTTTCCTGATGAGGAAGTAGAAATCCATTTCTTTAGTTTGTGGTACGGCGAGTAACTTTAAATTTGTTATTTGTGGATATAAGTGTGCTTCGGAACTGTATCAAAGGCTTTGTTTGATTTCGATTGTTTTATTTTTTATTTTGTTATGGGTTTTTAAGTTTTTACCTTTGATGAGAGTTGGATGATGCTTGTAAGTGTGTGTTGTGAGTGTGTTGTTTGAAGGATGTTAAATTTTGTTTAGTGATAATGTCGTCTGTTTATTTGTTCAGTATGAACTTTTTTCTAGAATTTTGCCAGATCTAAAAATACGAGAGATGGACGATAGGATGAAGGGTTAGAGGGGTCTTTTCCCGGTTTCAGCTTGAGTATAAGGATAGCTTTTTTTCCAAATGGAGGGGGAATGAAATTTAGGTTGATGGAACTGTTATATTTTTGTGGTAATTGGGTTAAAACTGCGTTTTCATAGGTGTTGAGGTGTTTGTTCTTGAAATGTGTCTGGGCCTTTTTGCTGTAGGTTTTTGAGTCTTTGCACTGTTCAAGGGTCTGTTGCGCTATTTCTATTATGGCGTGTGATTGTCTTTTTATTTCTTGAACTTTGTATTATTTTCTTATTTTGATTCTTTGTGGATTTATGCTTTGTTTGCAAAGTGAGTTTGCAAGAATGTTTTCGTGTTGTTTGATGGATTTGGTTTGTGTGTTTGTTTTTGAGGGATGTCATGAGTATGTGTTTGTTGGTTGTTAGTGTTTTTCAGTATTTTTTATTTGATTTTGCACTATTCTGGTGTTATATAATATAATATATTATATATATATACTAATATATATATATTAATATATATACATATAATATATATATAATACTATATATATATAATAATATATATTATTATTATAAATATATATACGATATAGTATATTATATATAGTATTATTACAGAGTATAAACAGTTTCAGCATGTAACTAGAAAAACTATAACAGCCTACCACTTATATATATATAATATAATTATATATCCTATCACATGTTACGGAAATTAAAAAATTAAAATAAAAATTGAATAAAAGTCTTTTTTTTAAAAAAGTTTAAGAAATGTTGCTGAAAAATGTTGAAAAAATTAGCTTTCACTTTTTGAGAATTGAGAAGATGTTCCCTTACTCCGAATGAGCACGCAAAGGTGCTAAGGATGCCAAATGTTGATTTTTTTTTAAAACTCATTAATGATCAGATATGGACGACGGGGGGACTCGTCCCCCCCTCTGTCCCTTGTCGGCTCAAGCCCCAACCCCCAATAAAGAGATATAAAAAGATAAAATAACATTTTTCTCCAAAGCGTTAAAAAAATGGTGTATTTGTCATGAGCTTTTGCTTTCTAGAACTAATGCATGTTTCAAGGTCAATCAGAACGTGCAATATTTCAGGTCTAAGATGTTACTAATATTTAAGAGGTTATTAATAAATATTAGAATTAATAATAAAATTTTTTTAAGTTTCTTGAATGAAATTACTTGCTGAAAATCCAAAAATGTTTAAATTATTTTCCTGCGTAGATGTGATTATAATCTTTATATATATCTATGCCTTAACTCTCTATCTCTCTATCTCTCAATATATAGTATATTATATAGTATATATTATATGTTATAGTATATAAGTGTATAATCTACTTAATTTAAAGTATATATATACTATATAGTATATATATTATTATATAGATATATTAGTATATATATATTATATAACTACATATAATATATATAATATAACATAATGATTGGAGGTGTTAGCTGAATGTGTGTGTTTTGATGTTCAAGAAATAGTATTTTGGGATGATGAATTTAGTATAGAGATATATATATATGTGAGAAAGTTGAAAGTGGTATAACCTTACAGGTTTATATATATATTTGATTATAGTGATTTTTATAAAACGGAGGCGAGATGGGGATTGATTTGATTTGGAAGTTGTGTAATAAAGCGTTTATAGGGTATATTCCAAGGATTGGTATCGAGAGCGGGTAATAGCTACCCTTGTATAAGGTAAGGGAGAAAAAGGGGAACTTTAGAAATTTTATATATATATTATATGATGTATGTATATATTATTATCCTGGAGATCACTTTGTCGTCTGTCGAAAGAGTGTTCGGTCGAGGACTAACTTGAGTTGTGAGAGAAACAAGGGCGTTTAGCCCACCTGGTATAGATGTGTGATCAAATCTTTACATTGAAACAAAATGATTGAGGAAAATGAGGAGAAGAAGAATAAATTGTAATTTAGTTTTTTTAAGGTTGTTTCTTATGAGTTGCTGTTGATATTTTTTAAAGTGTACTCTGATAGGGTTATTTTAGTATATATGTGTATATCACACTTTGAACATATTCGTTTCCTATCTACGGCTTCTGAATGGAATCAAAGTATGTATGGTACGGACATCTAGTGAAGCTGTGTAAAGAATAAATGTGTCAATTATTGTTTAGGATTAATATCGAGTAAGACAGGGTGTGTTTATGTTCGTCCTTGTATTCCAATTTATATGGATTGGTATGATAAGAATTGAGTGGGAGGTCTGAGGGCAGGAAATGTGTTAGGAATTGGGAGAATGAGTGAGTTTTATCTCTCTATCTTATTATATGCGGATGATTGTTTTGTGTGGCTAATCTGAGAGAGTTGAAGGATTGATAGAGCAAGGTGTGTTAAAGGAGGGCTTTGAAAGTAATCGATAAGAGTAAGGTTATGTTGTGAGTGAGGACCACTCCTCAGTGTGAAGGTATGTTAGATTGTGAGCAGCTAGAACAAGTGTCGCTGTGAGTTTAATATTTATTTAGGTAATAGTTGGATGAGAAGGAACGGACGATGCAGAGTAGTAGGACACTTCTCAGTGAAGGTGGCTGGTGCAATTAATGTGGTGAAGGCAAAGGGACTAAGTCTTTGAGTGTGCTAGGGGTCTTACATGAGGGTTATTTGTACCTGTTTATTGTATAGTAGTGAGACTATGGTTGGAATAAGAAGTATAGTTCTAAAGTTCAATGTGTTCAGATGGACAATTTAGGGGTGTGTTGGAGAAGTAATTATAAAGAGAGCGATAGTGAAGTATTAGAGTGTTGTGGGGTGTGAAGAAAGGGTGTAAATGAGAGAATAAAGAAATATATTGAGATGTTTGTCATGTGGAAAGGATGAATGATAGTAGGTTGCGTAAACGATGTTTATAGTGGTTAGTGGTTGGGAACCGAGCCGGCTGGAGACCGAAGATGAAAGTGGATTGAGTCGGTGAACGAAAGTCTGAAGGAGAGAAATTTGAGTTGGCAGAGGCGAGAATAAAGTGCACTATAGGGAAGAATGCATGTTGATGGGCATGGGTTGTGCCAACCTGTGCCAGGGCATAACCCTTTACATTGACGATTTACCATTAAGTGAGGTCCGTCTGCAGGGCCAGAAGCTCTGCTAGTGGTGATTTTCTGTCTGTGACAGCTCTCACTTAATAATGTACAAGGTGGCGGCGTAAGGCGGCTTTTCTCTCGACTTTCGGGTTTCCGATCGTTGGTCTCCTACTGGCTTTCTTTTGTCACCATGCTTATCAGCACCTTACCCCCAATCTTGCGGGCAAAGAGAAAGGTGAAGAAAAAAAAAGATACTCGGATATTAGTATAAAGTATATATATATATATATCATATATTATTATATATATTATAATAATATTATTATTTAATATATAATATATTATATATATATATATATATAATTATGTATTTATAATATATATATTAATACTAATATACCATATTTTAATATTATAGTATATATAATATAATAACTATACTATAAATATATATAAGTATAATATATAATATATTAATATATATATACTATATATATATATATTATATATATTAAATATATAGTATATAATATATTATATTATATATACTACTATATATATAATATATATATATATATTTATATATATTAATATATATATATATATATACTATATATATATATAATATATATATATATATATATATATAAGAAATATATATAATATATATATATATATATATTATATATGAAAACAATTAAATTTTTAATAATTTTTTTTTAAAATAATTTAATTTATGATTTAAGTTTAAAATAGTTCCCAAAAAATATTTTATAATGAAAGAAAACGTTTTTATTTGAGTAACAAATTTATTCCTTTTAAAATGTTTGTATTTTCAGAGTTTATTTGGTACAAAATCAATATTATTATTATTATTATTATTATTATTATATATTAATTGATAGTATACTTTCAGGTATAACGTGTTATGGGCAACATTCAAAACTAAATTATTTTACAATTAAACAAATATTTATTTCTTCACCCTTTTTTGTATATAAAAATGCTGTGTGTATATTATTAAACTCATTCATGTCTGATTCTTATTATTATTAATATTATTTTATTATTATTATTATTATCATTATATTATTATTTATTATTATTTATTATTATTATTATTATTATTATTATTATTATTAATCTATTATTATTATTATTATTATTATTATGGGGTCCCTGAAGGGATTTTAGATCTCTTAAAGCTGTAGCTTGGCCAGGCCGTTATCCTTTTACAATGATTCACAATCTTTCGTCTAAATGGCATTTTGCCCATCCAGATTTTAGGAAGTTAGCCTCCTCCCGGCTTATCATTCATCCTCCATTGCATCATTCATCATTCATCGTTTGACATTGAGAAGTTTCAAAAAGACTGCCATTATTGCACCATTTGACTTTTATGATATTTTTTTTATATACTTTTTGGAGTACATACGCAATGCTTTACTCAAAGTTTAAAACGCCCAAACGTGAATTTTTGTACATGTTTTTCTTCAAAAAACGATGTCTCTTCGAGTTTGCCTCTTTTGTCTCCCTTCTGGAGAAAAGTATGTCAACCATTTTGTCATTAGACATGTCCTGTGTGTCATTTGATATATTCTGCTTTGTTAAGAAGATAATGAACAAATTTTGATTGGTCCAATTCTTGGATAAGTTTTCTTTATAAAGAATCTTCCAGACAGCAAAAGACATTTCCAAAGATTATTGACAAGTTGAAAAATGTTCCAACATGACAAATCTTTAGGCCCGTTGACAAATTATGTTGTAGAGTGTTTGGTCATCTTTTCTGAATTCGTGAACTCCATTTTCAAGGTATTTCTTTTGTGTTTGTTTATTTTTTAATATTTTAATCTTTTTCATCTTTTTGAACAGGAGTACACTGTTCACCTTCTTCAGGTTTTTCAACTTTCACATCATTACTCATTTCAGCACACTGTTCACCTTCTTAATGTTTTTCAACTTTTAAATCATTATTCATTTCCGCACACTGCTCACCTTCTTCAGGTTCTTCAACTTTCACATCATTATTCATTTCAGCACACTGTTCACCTTCTTCAGGTTTTTCAACTTTCACATCATTATTCATTTCAGCACACTGTTCACCTTCTTCAGGTTTTTCAACCTCCACATCATTACTCATTTCAGCACACTGTTCACCTTCTTAATGTTTTTCAACTTTCACATCATTATTCATTTCCGCACACTGTTCACCTTCTTCAGGTTTTTCAACTTTTACAACATTATTCATTTCAGCACACTGTTCACCTTCTTCAGGTTTTTCAACTTTCACATCATTATTCATTTCAGCACACTGTTCACCTTCTTCAGGTTTTTCAACCTCCACATCATTACTCATTTCAGCACACTGTTCACCTTCTTCAGGTTTTTCAACTTTTAAATCATTATTCATTTCCGCACACTGCTCACCTTCTTCAGGTTCTTCAACTTTCACATCATTATTCATTTCAGCACACTGTTCACCTTCTTCAGGTTTTTCAACTTTCACATCATTATTCATTTCAGCACACTGTTCACCTTCTTCAGGTTTTTCGACCTCCACATCATTACTCATTTCAGCACACTGTTCACCTTCTTAATGTTTTTCAACTTTCACATCATCTCAAATTTCTTTCTAAAAACCACTTAAGAGTTTTCAAACTTTAACAAATATTCTTTTAATTATTCACTGTTCACCTTCTTCAGGTTTTTCAACTTTCACATCATTATTCATTTCAGCACACTGTTCACCTTCTTCAGGTTTTTCAACCTCCACATCATTACTCATTTCAGCACACTGTTCACATTCTTAATGTTTTTCAACTTTCACATCATTATTTATTTCCGCACACTGTTCACCTTCTTCAGGTTTTTCAACTTTTACAACATTATTCATTTCAGCACACTGTTCACCTTCTTCAGGTTTTTCAACTTTCACATCATTATTCATTTCAGCACACTGTTCACCTTCTTCAGGTTTTTCGACCTCCACATCATTACTCATTTCAGCACACTGTTCACCTTCTTAATGTTTTTCAACTTTCACATCATTATTCATTTCCGCACACTGTTCACCTTCTTCAGGTTTTTCAACTTTTACATCATTATTCATTTCAGCACACTGTTCACCTTCTTCAGGTTTTTCAACTTTCACATCATTATTCATTTCAGCACACTGTTCACCTTCTTCAGGTTTTTCGACCTCCACATCATTACTCATTTCAGCACACTGTTCACCTTCTTAATGTTTTTCAACTTTCACATCATTATTCATTTCCGCACACTGTTCACCTTCTTCAGGTTTTTCAACTTTTACATCATTATTCATTTCAGCACACTGTTCACCTTCTTCAGGTTTTTCAACTTTCACATCATTATTCATTTCAGCACACTGTTTACCTTCTTCAGGTTTTTCAACCTCCACATCATTACTCATTTCAGCACACTGTTCACATTCTTAATGTTTTTAACTTTCACATCATTATTTATTTCCGCACACTGTTCACCTTCTTCAGGTTTTTCAACTTTCACATCATTACTCATTTCAGCACACTGTTCACCTTCTTAATGTTTTTCAACTTTTAAATCATTATTCATTTCCGCACACTGCTCACCTTCTTCAGGTTCTTCAACTTTCACATCATTATTCATTTCAGCACACTGTTCACCTTCTTCAGGTTTTTCAACTTTCACATCATTATTCATTTCAGCACACTGTTCACCTTCTTCAGGTTTTTCGACCTCCACATCATTACTCATTTCAGCACACTGTTCACCTTCTTAATGTTTTTCAACTTTCACATCATTATTCATTTCCGCACACTGTTCACCTTCTTCAGGTTTTTCAACTTTTACATCATTATTCATTTCAGCACACTGTTCACCTTCTTCAGGTTTTTCAACTTTCACATCATTATTCATTTCAGCACACTGTTCACCTTCTTCAGGTTTTTCAACCTCCACATCATTACTCATTTCAGCACACTGTTCACATTCTTAATGTTTTTAACTTTCACATCATTATTTATTTCCGCACACTGTTCACCTTCTTCAGGTTTTTCAACTTTCACATCATTACTCATTTCAGCACACTGTTCACCTTCTTAATGTTTTTCAACTTTCACATCATTATTCATTTCTGCACACTGTTCACCTTCTTCAGGTTTTTCAACTTTCACATCATTATTCATTTCAGCACACTGTTCACCTTCTTCAGGTTTTTCATCTTTCACATCATTATTCCTTTCAGCACACTGTTCACCTTCTTCAGGTTTTTCAACTTTTACATCATTACTCATTACAGCACACTGTTATCCTTCTTCGGGTTTTTCAACCTTCACATCATTATTCATTTCAGCACAATGTTCACCTTCTTCTTGTTTTCCAACTTTCACAACATTACTCATTTCATGCGGGTCAATTCTTTCAGTTATCTTTGGACTTTTTAAGAATCAATGTTCACCTGCTGGACTTACAGCTCTTGTTTCAAGTAAGCTAAAATTTTTGTATATCCGAAGCCTACTGATTACATTTCACTTTTTCGTTTTCTGGGCACAATTGTCCTTTGAAGACCTTTTGTCCTTTTCTTCAAGACCCATTAAACTTCACAAGCCTTCCAGTTTATTATAAACGTCATTACTTCTATAATCATTCTTCTTTTTACCCCACTCTTGATGTCATACGGATGCTCCCAAGTAAAGCCACTGGTCAAGCGTTTTACCTCAGTAGATAGATAGACACTCCTTTACGAGAGATTTTTACAGAATATAATATTATTATATATACTATTAGTAATATATATATATATATTAATATATAATATATATAGTATATATATATATGATATACTATTATAGTATATATATGTATACATAATAATATATCCATATATAATCATATATAGTATAAGTATATATATATATATACTATATCTATATATATAGAGAACGTTGCATATGAGTTTAAAAAAAATTACTTTTAAAATGCAACAAAGATTAAAAGAGTTTACACTTAGTTTAAGTAAAAGGAAAGAAATTTTTTATATTTCTTTTATTTTGTTTCATCGAAAGAGTTCAATAGAGTTAACTACTTTGGACAACATACATGAATGTTAATGTTTATGGAACATTAGAGATTAAATAGATAATTTAATATTTCATAAAGGTTAATTTTAAGTTAATTACAAGAGATTTTTAGTTCTATAATAATAATAGTTAATTGCAAGAGATGGATTGCAACTGGATGGAATGTCCTAGTGACAAATTGGTGCCGCCCATGTCTTTAAGCACTTTGCAGGCAGATATTGAGAGAGTGAGAGGCATTTATAGTTAGTTCCAAGAGAAGTCAATAATGAAGAACAAATTCTAAGAATATTGAAACGATCAATTAAATGGTCAAGTTAAAGTTGGAAATATTTCAAGTAACGAACAATTATACATTGCGTTATTTTAAAAGTAGACCAATAGTAATCAGCTAGAACTAGTATATCTGTATATTAAATTACCAATTTTGTATGTGTGTTTTCCATTATATACATCGTTAACATACGTTTTAATATACTTGTTTATATATTAAAGATTTTGTAAACACTATAGTATAGATCTTTCTATATATGTTTTTTTCAGAACCTGATGTCTTGAATAACGATTTTTTGATTGTTTTTGTTATGATGATTTTAATGTTGATCGTTTGTTTTTTGTGTTGTGTAAATAAAATTCCTAATTGGTCGCATCCGAGTAATTCCTCATGTTCTTGATGTCCGATATGCGTCTGCACATTTCATAAGTTATACTTAGTAATAGCGGCAATAGAATGTCTTCAAATCAGTCCTTGTTGCTACATATAGCACTTAACGTTAGTACTATATTCATATATATATATACTATATAATATATATATAATATATATACTATTTATATAATAGTATATATATAATACTCATATATATATATATATATATAATATTATATATAGTATATATCTATATAGTATACCCATATATATATATAATATATATATAATATATATATATATAATATATAATTATATATATTACTATAGATTATATAATATATAATATATATATAGTATATATAACTATAATATACTATATATATAATATATATATAAATATATTATTATACTATATATATATATAACTAACTATAACTAATATAATATATTACTCATATATATAATTATACTATATATATATATATATATTATATATATATAATAATATATATAATATCATATATATATATTATACTATATATATATAAATTATATATATATATAATATATATAAATAATATATATATACTATATATATATTATATATATAATATATATAATATATAAATATTATATATTATAATACGATATATCAGTATATACATTAAATTAGAATTATTCAGCTTAAGTAATTTTAAACCAAAGTTAAATTCGCGGTTTCTAAATTTGAGGTGAGCACCTAATTTTGAGCATCTTGTTAACCTCATATGTAAGAAATTGGAAGAAAACATGAAAGTTTCTATAATGACAAGATAATTTCATATATTACATCAATTGAAGCATAATGGTGTATTGGTTCTTAATACGAGTTATTATTATTATATTTATATATATTATATTATTATTATTATTATTATTATTATTATATTATGCATATAAATTTTAAAGATATTTTGCATTGATTATTTATTATTTTATTATTATTATGTATTATTATTATTTATATTCATTATTCATTATTATTATTATTTATTATTTATTATTAATTATTCATTATTATTATTCATGATTATTGATTATTTTTATTAAGTTATCATTATTATAATTATTATTATTTTATTTATTATTATTATATTATTATATTATTATTATTATTATTATTATTATTATTATTATTATTATTATTATTATTATTATTATTATTATTATTATTATTATTATTATTATTATTATTATTATTATATTATTATTTATTATTATTACCATTCTTCAGCTCCCAGAAGTAGACTTTACGTCTGTCAATTCAACCAGAATTAAGGATGGTTGTAGCGTTTCTCGAGTGAAGATCTGCTTTACGTCACCGGCTTGCTGGGCCTGTCGTGGCAACCCTTTTCTTTTTACCCGATCTTGAGACCGGCAAATATCGCTTACTACCAATACATGGCACCATGTAAGAAAATCTTTATTATGAACAAAATGAGCCATTAAATTTCATATCTTTAAAGAGAAGAGAAAATTGGAAAATTGGTTCCCAGCTCCAATGAGCCCAATACGATGAAATTCTCCTTTTTATGGTTCAATTTAGAAGGTGAATTCATACTTTACTGACAAGAATTATAATTAAATAGCAGTACACATTAATTTTTTTTATTATATTATATTATATTATATTATATTATATTATATTTTATTATATTATATTATATTATATTAGATTACATTATATTATATTATTTTAAATTATATTATTATTATTGTTGTTGTTCATACGTGCACTTATTATAAGGTTCTTCTTCTTCTTCTTCTTCTTCTTCTTCTTCTTCTTCTTCTTCTTCTTCTTCTTCTTCTTCTTCTTCTTCTTCTTCTTCTTCTTCTTCTTCTTCTTCTTCTTCTTCTCTTCTTCTTCTTCTTCTTCTTCTTCTTCTTCTTCTTCTTCTTCTTCTTATTATTATTATTATTGTTATTATTATTATTATTATTATTATTATTATTATTACTATTATTATTATTATTATATTATTATTATAAATTTATTATTATGAATTTATTATTATTATTTTATTATTATTATTATTATTATTATTATTATTATTATTATTATTATTATTATTATTATTATTATTATTATTATTATTATTATTATTATTATTATTATTATTTATTATTATTATTATTATTATATATCTGCAGCTATTCAGCTCTAAAAATTTCAACCTAATAGACCACTAATGAACAACCGGTAGCAACATATAGTCTTATTAGTTAGCAGTAGTAGTAGACTCAAGAATAGCTTCCTCGACGAGACCATAAATGTATTATAGTAGAAAGGAAAGACCTGAGAACTACCTAGACGAGTTCTTTATGGTGAAATATAGCAGATTAATCCAGTTAATTATAATCTATTAGTTTATGAAGACTTCTCATCAGACTATTAATAATCTTAAGAATATTATATGAAAGTTTCATAATAGTTTATTGAGGTGTTTAGTGAGTTATGAGTGAAGAGATACTTAGAAAAAAATTGTTGTATTGTTTCAATATATTTCTTATATGGAAATAAAAAAGACTGCTAATAAGATATCGGATCATGGAAACAGTATACTATTACATGTGTATAGCTATGACAATATTACTCTATTTTTAATGGCTAAGGTGATGAATATATCCTCTGGTTTCATCTGATATCTAGATATCTATTCTACCCAATAAATTTATACATTATTATGAGCAACTCTATCATTTAAGAGACGTTTTCTTAATATTTCTGTTTTCTTACTTAACCCTCTTATCTATTGGCGTATCATGTAAAAGATTAATACAATATTATTAGATTTTTACATTAAATGTATATACATAAACTAGAGAGCTGCTAAGCTATATGAAATGAATAGATATAATAAACATATACTTTAAATATAGAAGTGAATAGATAATATAATAAAATAATATGAGATAATTAATGATATTCACCATAAAGACTTCAATCAATACAATAAATGAAGATCACATAATATATACTAACCAGATATAATAATAACTCATGAGAAATAACAGAGAATAAATCTTATATACCATTATATTAATATAATGGATATTATCATAATTTAATAATAATGAAATAAATAGATGAATGAATAAAATATATAAAAATGAATAAATACTAATACCTACCCTGTTAAATTGACAATGAATTAATAAAATAATAATAGACTCAAGAGTAATTAACACTATTTTAACCTTTTGTTATTTTAGAATAGTCCTTAAATGTATTTGAAAGTGAATTTAATATTCAGACTTTAAAAATAAATTATTTATTTATTATATTAATTATTCTATGTATATTATATAAGTTAATCTTTATTAATTGATATATTAGATATTATAGTATTAATATTATAGATTTAAAATTAAATGTATTTTCTTTAAAATTATTATGTTTATAAACTAACGGTGAGAATATTGAATATATAAATAAACTAGTAATGAGATAAGTTGAATGGATGATTACTGCATAAGTATAAATGACAGGAAATCCTACACTCTGGTTAATAACTCAATATAGATTTACGTGGACATACGACATATACAGTGTGTATAAATAATATATACGTCGTGAAAAAACTAATCTTTAACTGGGATAGACGTGTGCGTATAACGATAAATATACATTAGCGTTAATATAGATATCATGAGCGACTAATTTAATAAACTCTAAATTACTAAATAACACTATCTATTTACATAGTCCATACACTGATATAAACTATCATAATAATATACTCTGCAGGAAAAATCTATAAATACTAGTAAATCTACATGATCAATTAATTAACTCCTTTAATCAAATCTAGATCTTACTAAATAATATATCCTTCATAATCTGTACAACCATTCATATAACAGCTCTACGCTTAACATCATTTCAATTATAACCTTGAGCGTTACATTCTCTCGTGAAACAAATGATACAATTTGCGAATATTCTTTAAATATGATTTAATAAAGACGATTGTTATCCACCATCATAGTATTAACGAATATACGCACCTTTACATCCTAAGTAAAACTCTTTCCGTTATTAATAAACATCATCATTGGACTTATAATAAAATAGTGGTAATCATCATAATTTCAACCATAGATTAAAAATCAAATAATTAAAACTGTTAATAACCACAAATTAAAGAAAGTTTTAGAATAATATGTATTTAATTATTAATAATTAAGAATTATATACTGATATAATAAACAGACATAAGTGTATATAGTTATATGGAAAATCTTTAATTTTTTATGATATTAAGCATATTAATTGATAACTTAAATTCAATTATTCTCTGATCATGCAGTAAAGTTAATTAATAATTCAAATTGGAACGAGAGTTACGAGATATCAGAAATTTATGGTAAGTGGAATATATAACCAATACCGTCCGTCAATATAATGTTTGAATGTGATTAACTGTAATATTCAATTCCATTTGTTCTTTATCTTTTACGATCTGCTACCTTTGAAAAGGGGATGGGTGGTGGTTGACCTTTCCAATCGTAAATAATACTTATGGTAAATGTGTTTATATATAGAGTAAGTATTTTCATATTTTTATTATTGTACATAGGGAATTTCTTTAGAAGTATGTGGTTGGTAGTGTTATATTAAGATCTCGTTTCCGGTATAGTGATATTATTTTAATTATAGAAGAAAAAATAATTCCAAGACTTTTATTAATGTTAGCTAAACATATTAAAACGCAATATATAGCAAGATAATTAACTACGGGTATATTATTATATAAGCACAGTACTAATAAGTATATTTATAAGTAAGCTCATTTTCAGTGATTTATAAGTTGTTGATAGGGAATTTATATAAGTTAAGCTATATAATATAATATTTAGAGTAGTCAATAATTATATATATAAGTTAAATAATAGTAAATTATAAAGGAAAAGTTATTTAATAATGAATATGAGGTATTTATCTCATTATTTATAATAATCTATAAAATATTTATATTATAATTTCAAGGATACCCATCTAGTATAATAAATAAAATATAGATTATTCTATTTTTTTGAAATATAAAATCAATATTTCAAATATATATACATTATAATTTTTATTTATTTTTTTTAAATATATTTATATTATATATATTATATTAATTTTTATCATCATATTTTTTTTTTTTTCGTTTTAAAATATATATAGATTATATTTATTTGTATATATAATATTATCTAAATAATTTTTTTATATATATTATATATATATTCTTTTTATTTCATTTTCTTTTAGAAAAATAGTTTATTATAATGTTTTTGATTTTCGCATCACTAATGTTTTCATTATGAGACTGATCAGCTGATTTGTGAGGCTGATTCGTCTGAGAAATTCCAAATAAATATAATAAATTATTAATAATATATCTATTTCTTATAATAAAAACAGTATATATACTGAATATATAGTGTAATCGATATATCTCAGTAATACATAAATTTCTGAAATATATATACCGCAATAATTAATGACATAATATAATTATATAATATTTGAAAAAAATAAGACATAGTTACAGATAAATGAGGACTATAGCAATATATTGGTGGAATAAAATATCATCATTATTTAGATAAACTTATATAAGAGTAGAGGATGAATAATGGTGAATTAGAGGAATATGAAATATAATAAAAATTAGAGATAAAATGTAATTTATCAAAAGTAATTAGAAAATTTCTTATAAAAGAAATGCAATAGATAAATAAGCACGAAATCTAATATTAAGATTGATTTAAAGAAAATAAATCGTCAAGAAACTCAAATCTTTTTTTCAATTATACTTTAATATGATTTCAAATTCTGAAATTTGCAATAAAGAAATATTACCCTACCATATCATTATCCTACGTATTATACATTAATATTTTATTATATATTATTTAAACATAATGTAAGAGTACCTTTATCTGATGTGATATCATTATAATGTAATTACCAAAATTATTCGTGCGCATTATTATTATTATATATATATATATATATTATTATGTATTAATTATTTAGTGTTTAAACTTACTGAGAATCTGAATTTAAAAAAACTATATAATTGGAGAGCCAGCTGCTGTTTATTGACATAACTCCAAAAAACAAAGTAGAAATTCTTTTAAATAGATTTTACTACAATGATTTTAAAGAAATCTTTAATATAAAGTTGATCGAAAAATTAAGAAAATATATATACAAATATATAGACTCCATTGACTAATATAAAACAAAAAAATACATTAATAGTCTAACTACACCTCAACTGAAAGAAGGATTTTTTTTTGTATCATAATCAAATATATAACTTATAAGATACATATAATATACTCTATTTATAATAAATAATATACATTAAAACCATAAATTATTATTTAGTGGAATCGGAACAGAAACAAAGACGATATGAGCAAAGCTCAAAAGTATTCATGTCATCAGTGTGGCCAGAAGAATATCGTCCTAAACAGAGAGATTTACCATTGTGATGACTGTTTTAAATCGTTCATATATAGAATATAAAAACTATTGAACAAAAAAATATTAGCATATTCATGTCCGGTCGAACAATATAATAATAATCATGCAAGCACTCATACCTCTGTGTAAAAGCATAATCATATATATATGAGCTAAAAAGAAGGTGTACATTCATTAATTCAAATACTCTAGAAAAAAAATCAATCAATTCAAAATAAATAAAATTAGTAAATCTGATATAATAAATCACATCAAAAATGCAACAACAATCTTTGACTTGAATTCTAAATAATAATAATTAATAATATATAGAAATATAATATATAGATAATAATATATATAAAGTACAATTGAGAGGTAAATAAAACTATTTTAATTAATAAAGTGTTAAGATATAATAATCAATATTATTAAGAAACCTTAAAATCATTACAGAGTAGCGCATGCGTAAGAATTAAAATTCAAATATTTGTGAACGATAAGAGTACGAGACATAGAAAATAATTGATAGTATGGTAAAACCAACCTCAGCGTCTGAGTCCAAACTGTAATGATGGATTTACTTATAGTATATATATAAATACCATCCTTGTCTTTCTTTATATCATGGAACGTGACTACCTTTGAAAGAAGGTGGAGGGAGTTTGACCCTACTCAACGTAAAATAATCTTAAGGAAGTGTTAAAGATAGAAGAATTTTCATTGTTTATTGATATACTTTAAGTATAAATGTATAGAGATGTTTGTTATGTTTAGCCGTTTACGCGTGGAAGTTTGAATATTTAATATATATATATTAGGTATATAAAAAATGTAGTAGTAGTAGTACTATAAATAAATATAATATAAATATATTAATATATTATATATATTAATAGTATAATATAAATTATATATCTAATATATTAATATATATTAATAATATATATATATTAATTAATATATATATATTATATATAATATATATATATATATATATATAATATATATATATATATATATTAATATAATATAATTTAATTATATATATATATATAATAATTATATATTTTCTAAATTATAACAAAAAGAATATATATATATATAATAAGAATAATTATATATATATATATATATATATATATATATATATATATCAATATATATATATATATAATAATATTATATATATATATATATATATTAATATTATATTATATATATATATATATATATATAATATATATATATAATATAATATATAATATATTATATATATATTATATCATATTAATTATTAATATTATTAAATTATATATATTAATTAATATATTAATATGGAGCATCAAAAATGTAGAGTATAAATCCTTCATCTGTGCTTCTGACCAAAAATTTTCTATCTTATTGGAAAACGGATATTCGATAGAACATTGTCCTGTGCCTAATGGTTCGCCCTTTCTGTTATGCGTTCATATCCACACTCAATCCTCCAACAACATATTCATATACACATATCGCACACCCCTCTTGCTTATCATCATCTACAGACCGTCTACCCTATACGTCACCATTATCACCTATTTACGCTGTCAGTGAGTTTTGTAGGGTATGATGAAAAAACTATGCCCACTATGACGAGAGTAATGTCACTAGTGCCGGCTATATTGTTGTCTCAGAGAGCTGAACTGCGTTTTTTGAACCTGTGCGTAGTAGGTATGGTATACTAGGCGACGAGGCTGTGTAGCAGCGTGAATACGAATAGTCTAAGGAAAATATGCGCAATTTAATTGTCTAATTGCACATCGAGATGTATTAAGTTCTCCGTTAGGTATATATAAAATAATAAACTGCAGCTCGCTAATTAAGTATATAGACGAACCACCTCTTATCTAATTCCAACTTGTCTCCGAAAAAATAGTTGAATAGCAAGTGAAAATGCGCTACATTCTAGTCAAATAAATTATCTATATTAAATAAAATGTTAACAAGTAAGGACTCTGTTATTGTAAGCGAAGTGATGAAGAGTTACTAATCCGGAGAGAATGATCATGTTTAGAAAGGGCAAAACTTTTGATTTTGCTCGCTGTATATATATAATATATATATATATATATATATATATAATATATATATATATAATATATATATATATATATATATATTGCTTGAACGCAAACTTGTATATGTAGGACAATAGCTTTAGTGGGCTGTGAAAATATGTTTGTAGTTTAGCGTATATAGTATATATATATATATATGTTGGCAAAGTTACGAGAGGTAGGATAGAAGGATTTGCAATTCTGTTGAGTGAGTTGTGTATATCTGAGTATAGAGAGCTATGGTAGATATTGTGTATTGAGTATATGTATGGTGAGTGGGACGAGTGTAATATCTCGGAATGCGTACTTTAAAGGTTAAAATTTTAAGTTTACAGGTCATCAGGCAGTACAAAAATTCGGCATATATTTTGTTAAATCGTCATCGTCATCGTCATCGGCAAATTTCGCCGATTATTTTGCCGATTAATTAAACAAATATTAAAATTTTGAATAATATTAAAACTCAATTAATAATAAATAATAATAATAATATAATAATAATTAATAATAAAAATAATAATTAATGATATAATAATAATCAGGTATAAGCAAATAACATTAATATTCAATATAAAATTAATGTAAGGATAATAATAATAATAATAATTAGAGTTTTAATGTTGAATAAATTTGAGTAGCGACCTTTAGTATGTGGATTAAGCTAGATAAAAAAAATTGCTTTTGTTATTGAAAGTTGATTATTAAGAATACGGATTTGAAATTAAAAAATTGAATTATGACTTAGAAGTAATGTAAAATTTTGTAAATATAAAGCTAAATTACAAATTGAAATAAAAGTAGGGATTTTGTAAATATAAGGCAAGAAAGGTCAAATTAAATTAGAATTTTAATTTAAAGATAATAAATATTAGATTAGCTTAGATGTCAGATTTTGTAAATAGAAAATTATATATATAAGTTAATACTGGAAAATGTGTGTATATGCATGTGAGTTTGTTTTATGTACACAGTGTATGTACGTGAAAAATGTGTGTGCATGTATATGTGTGAGTATGTGCGTGCATATGTAAATATGGTGGCTAGACTAATATGTAGAAATAAAAATATAAAAGAGGAGAATAAGAAAATAGAACAGATTTGAATGAATAAGTGACGTGAAAGTGTTCATAAAAACAGAGATTATTTTATGAAAATAAATAACAATGATATTTTGTTTTTAGAAAGGGAATTTGGATCAAGAATTTCAAATAACAACTACGAAAGGAAGCGTCATATAAAAATTTCAAATAATCTGGCAAGGTGGCTCTGACGTCACAACAAGCAAGTCAACATGGCGCTGATAGAGCTAAAAGGAGCTCACTTGCTATACGACTTTTGTCCTGAATCCTGATAGGATCAGTTCCGATTTTGTAAAAACTTAGTTTTTTTTTTTTTTAAGATTATAGTTATTTATAACTTTGAATTTGTTGAGTTTTTATATAAAACAAATTTATTATATTGTGAAAAATTTTCAAAGTGTTTGTAAATATTACCTTAAGTATACTACTTGGAATAAAATAGCAGATAGGTAACGCACGATCGCAGGTTTTGGTTTCATTTTCTAACAGCCATTTACGCTTGCCATGAAGACAACCTATACTCTACCTTTTTAGTGTATCCTCGTTGAAGTTCTTTCTGTGAGTAGGGTCAGGATATCTTTATATAAAATGAGAGAGTATGCTTATTCAATATGTATATATATATATATATATTATATATATATAATATATTATTATACTTATAATGGATACTCTATTGCTCACTTTTCTGTGATAAAATAACTAGAAGTGAAATGTGAAAGTGGTTCATGCGAGAGATAATTATTTATACAGTTACAATACGTAAGAAACCAGATCTATATCAATAATAACTCGGTAAATAAAAACTGAGATGCTATATATATATATATACAATATATATAATAGTTGTAAATATGATTCGGGAATTCTGAATCTTAAGCTAACTATAAATTAAACATGTTTCGGTAATTGCATTAGTCATTCAGTATGGTATATATTCTTTAAATACCTTAAAGCTGATCGCATTACAATTCTTTAGCATTGTGTGAATATGGTTTTAACTCTGTGTCTGCATTTTGTGTATCTTTCTATTTTCTGAGAAGTTGAATAATGTCTTTTCTCTAAGTTATATGTGCACTGAACTAAATTGATCCATAAATGGGACACTCTATGTAATTGTTTTTTGACAAGTATGTTATATAGGTTTATTCCAGAAATAGTGTTTTAACTTAAAATACGTATAATTATTATATATATTATTATTAAATTCAAATTACTGAGATTAAATTTAACATATAAAGAGTAGCTTATTACTGTGGATAATTCACTCAGTAGCTATTCTTTTATTCTTCCAATGACGTACAAGTATTGGTTCTATAAGAGTCTTCTTATTAATAAATAGAGAATATCTCTACAATTAGCGCTCACACTATTTTGGTGAGTCTCGCACATCTCTTATTTTAGATTTTCTATGTTATTATTGTATATCTGTGTAATAATGGAAAACTCTTATTTATTTATATATTAATTTTCAGAAGTTTTTGTGCGCTCGCGATACTACTCTCGATGCGTGTGAAGAGAGGTGTTCGCATATATTCTAGAGGCGATTTTTTCAAGAGTGTAATACATTAGACGATCTATATACGAATTGTGAGCCTCCTTACGAAAAGTGTGCATAGTATGATGAAGATAGACTCATAAACAGATTGCTACTCAAACAAAGTTGACCTAGTGTGGTACTATAGTAATTATGGAGCTTTAGTGTATACATTAAGTGTTCCGCAAGTACAAGTAAATAAGCAGTAGATTGGCTAATCTCCTAAGCTGAGAATGTACCGACCTACGTTATAGAAGGTAGGCTCTATTGATCCTTAGGCTCCTCTTCAATTTATCGAGTTATTTTAAAAACCAAGGATAGTAGCCAAAGTTTTACTTCCATAAAATTACATTGTCACAATGCTTCCCTGGAGACATCATAAACCTCTCGGAACAATATTGATTAAATAAAATACTCTCTACATAGATAAAAAGGTGAGAGTATTTCTACCCCAATATCTATTTATATTCTCACTAAAATTTTTATTTTTTACACCACCAAACTCGTATATTTATACGTACCTATTTACTACAAAGTGAAAATCTGATATTTCATGAGAGTTTGTGGATATATCCGTTGTTTCTAATCAGCTAATTACTGAAAAATATTATAGTTTTCATAAACTTCTATCCAATACTATTATTTTCTATTTGTATAAATACTGAACTTAAATATTAGTAACTGATATAGTATTCCAATTCTTTCTCAATGTGATCATAATCTCGTGAAACTGCATGCATTCATCATATATCATTGCAATATCTATCCTCCCTTTGTGACGTTTCATACTCGTCGTAGGAGATCCTGTTCAGAGAGGAGCGCTATCGGATATCTCCAGTTGCTCGAAAACGCCTAACGGAAGGCTTCTAAAATTTCCAGTCATATTTCAAGTCTGTGCAGCTCTGATAAAATATCATATCGTGATACCAAAGTAGAGTAAAGCGTATGAAGTCCTGACTATGACGAGACTGAAGTAGACACATATATGACAAGTCCCAGCCCGCATTACCGCTCGCGCGTTTCAACTTTATTTTGAGCTTATACCAATTATGTGAGATACTCTGTCGCAGTTCAGAATAAATCCACCCTAGAGCTTCACGGGAACCGCGGCGTGTATTTACCTCCTTTGTGCATGTACTCTCAAGTGTTGACTTCTTCGTCCTCTCTTCAGATTTTTGGTCTGTAGATAAGAGCGTTTCTCATTAACTACTATCTTCTGCTGCTAAATGCGCTGACGTGGGGTGTCGTATAACTCTCAGATATTTTTCGTGTCGCACTCCTATACTGAAGAGAAAGCACTATGCTCTTAAACAATTCTCTCTCAGCTCTTCGGTTATCGCTGTTATGCTCTACTCTACAATATTTGTTCTCCTCCATCCTTTTGTCTCGAGACTCCATTTGGTTCTCATTGCTTCTCTCTCAGATGTATCAGAATTACCCATATACATTTCTGTGATAGCACAATTACACTCCTTTTTCTTTATTCAAGTGTACCCACTAAGTGTCTCTACTCTCTGGGATCATATGTTCTACTATACCCGAGCGTGTTCGCGAAACTGAATTCACCATAGTCCTGCAGTCATTTTACTAGAGGCTTTCTTCTAGTAATACAATAATTCTCCTTTCCAGTGGTTTTATTCGTTATAATACCAAAGGCAGATCCCGCTTAATCGCTCTCACGATATCTCTCTTTCGTTCTGCTATAAGTTTTAGTGTACAGAGGACACTCATACTGCATACGAATCTCACATTAATTAGTTGCTCAAAGTTTATAAATGCAATGAAAGATTGCTTATGGACTTATCTTGCTACATTCTATTGAAGTTCTCTAGAATGAACCACTTAGAATGATTATTATGCATATCGATACCAATTCTATCCGATGTCGCATTGCGCTATATAGATAGAACAAGTCCATGTTTTATTACTGTATATTCTTCTCTCAGAGATTCCTATAACACAACAAACTTAATAATATAAAGGTTATTTTATGGCGTGTTCCTCATTTGTCTGAACAATCTTTCTCAATTTTGTAATTTAGATCTATACCTTCTTATATTACCATAACCATAAGTATTCCCTATAAATTTAAACTTTATATTATTACATATAATAATACACGTATAGTGATTTAAACAATCAATTATATCCCTCATTGAGGTAAGTACCCTAGTGAGCGCACTCAAACACTTAGTCCCCTATTTAATCATTCCACCTAGTAACGCATTATAAATCATATGACACCACCTACTACTTTAGTGACCATTTCACAATTTTATACCCTTAACTTACACTCTGCGATCATCCGCTCCCTTTTCATACATTCAACATAATCTAAATATTTAAATTATCATAGTCACTTTTATCACAGTACTTAGAACTTATTTCAGTCCCATGTGCTCTCATCTAGTACTTTCAACAAGTGATATATATTCTATCTCGCTCAGATAATCACTATACCGGTGAGAGACCTTGTCGTCTCCCTTCAAGTCTCGCGCCCCCTGGCTTATAGCTCCCTACAAACTCATTTCTTTTTAACACACTATATATATATCATACTATATACCATAAATTCTCTATCTACTAGTTCCTTACTTCATAACCTCTTCAGATTATCACCTATCATACATAAAATCACAAATATCTATATTCACTCATATATTATATATAGTATTTTAATAATTAGTTAAGGGGAATCCTCTACACTCATCATCCATTCTCTCAATCATTATATTATAATACTCTATTAATTACCCTATATGTGAGTCACCCCTTAACTCTCATTTAATAACTTTATCTCATAAACGCTGCAGGGTCTCGATTCGCATATGATAATAACAAGATGGATTGGTGGGGCCAGGTCTGAGTTTCTCTCTGAATGATAAGTAATCAATTAATCAACATCCCTGTCCACTATCCTCGTATATTATATATAATAAATATATCACTTTCGACTCTTATTTATTCTTATAACACATGCTTATATACTAATACGTTACATTAACATTACTATTTATGATTCTATTCAGTAAGAGGTATTTACTTATATCCACACCAATAATCCATATCTAACTATAAACATACCTATGCCATATTATATATTACCCCTCATATTAAAATCCTATATTATATACCGCCTTGTATATATTAGCATAATATCCTAAATAATATCTCATATACATATATATCTTTATCTCTACTCATACTGACATTCATATATGATTTGTATTATATATATTTACCAATGTATCAATATATTTAATCTCATAACATACATATCCTCTAACCACTTCTTAAAACGTACACTCATTATATTCTTATCCTACTAAAATTAGTATTACTTCTCTACTTACATATTATTCGACTCATAAATAATATACACATATATATCTATATCACTTAACAACACCATTAAACTAATATATACCCTATATAAATTCATGAATATTAATTTATTCATGAGAATGCTCCCATGTTTTGGATTTTATTAAAATGTATCATAGCATGCTGCATTCTCATGAATATTAATTTATTCATGAGAATGCTCACATGCTATGTGCATCAATAAAATGCCCAGCATTTTATCCTAACATCTCGAACCTATCATAATTATATATATATAATTAATAAATATATATATATATATATATATATATATATATATTATAATTAATATATATTAATATAATTTATATATATATATTATATATATATTATATATATATATATATATATATTATATATATATATATATTAATATATATATTTATATATATAATATAATTATATATTATATATATATTAATATATATATAATATTTATTAATAAATTGCATTTTTCAAAATTGTTCTGGAATAATATAATTACAGATGAATTACCTCACAAATAAAAAAATTTATTACTTCATTTCATATAGAAAAAGTGTGCTTAAACTTGTTAAATTTTCTTTTGTGTTTGATTCACGTTTTGTTCTTTGAACCTGTAGTTTGCGGTTCTATAGTTTTTACAATAATTAATATGGGCAAAATTATTATCAATCACTTTGTGGTTATAGAAATTGATGGTTTAAATCATACTCCTATATCTATAAAGTCTATTTGTATGATAGTCACTGCTAAAGTGCGTTATATAATTATCTTGTGATGTTGTTGTTATACTAAGAAGGGTTTTAATAGCTGACTATTTAAATGCATACTGAAACTACGTATCAGAATTCGGCAGTCTCACGACACGGGCGTATCTCCACTTAAACGATTTCATATTATAATTTATGCGGTCACTCTTGAAAAAATACATCGCTAATAAGCCTATTAATCGTCTCAAAAATTTATACATAGGACCTATAACATTTTGTGAATGAAATCTAAATAAGGTTCATTATCATACATAACAGCTAATTCGGAAATTAGTCTCTCTTTATGTAGCATATGATAATTATTTGCAATAGTTTGAATGATGTATATCAATGGAGAAAACACTGCTATATATTTAATAATTAATATTTACTTCGGAGTCACTAACTATAATAATATTGCTAGCGATAAACAATATATCTCTCAATTTTATAGACTCCTTTTTACTCAAATATATTTGCTCTCTTGGTATATTATGTTGTTAACGCCATTTCTGTGATCAGCACAGATCTCTCGCGTTATTTAAGAGGAGGTATGGTATTCAAAAGTATATATTACACGTTTGCGATATTGTTTATAGTCAATTTATATAAAGATGGAACTGGCGTAGATATAATCAAATTCGACGTATCATGCCACACTGAAGAGTAGAGGTAAAAGATTTTTGCTATTATATTTTGTGCCGAGTGAGAGACATGTCTCGTAATGAAGATTCAAAATCGTTTTCAAAGGCTATCTTCAACAGTTATGAGACTATATATTTGAGTGTTATATGGGTGAGCGTGGTAAAAACGTTGAGCTCAGTTCTAAGAATGAGAATCACTGAGTATGTGTGTATCATAGCGTATGCTATATAATTATAAAAAAGGCAGAAATAAATAATTTATAATACGTTTGGTAAGCTCTTGCGCAATAAATCTTTACGAAGAGGGAACGGATGATTGCGAGCCTAGCTAGTATATCACGATAAGTATGCTGAATTGCAGGAGCTTATTTGAGTCCTGTTGCAATTAACACTCAATCTATGTGCGTTTCGTGGGCTGAATCTGCGTATATAGAGACTTAAGTTTGTGCCAATAGTTGGTTTTCTTAGGTGTTCTTGTCTTTTATGCAATTTACTATTGATTTTAAGTTAGGATATGCACAAGTCCTTAACTGCGGTTTGATAATAATCTTTGAGTAATGTGATACATATAAACAATATCTCTATATTGGTCTGGTTGAAGCATAATCAGATGATTTACGTACGTTTAGGGGTGAATTCTGTAAAAACGCACCTACAAGACTCCACTCAAGTGTGTTTCAATAGCAAAAAAATATTTTTATCCTTTTATTTGATGGACAATTTGATAGAGCAAAGACCGTTGTGTGTCAAAATTAAAATTTAATTTGGTCGTGTTAAGGTGTGATGTGAAGAATTGATTAAAATGCTAAACAGGAATGAACATAATGGGAGCGTTAGAGAAACGTGTAGTACTCTTATAAAAGTATCGATCTGGTCCACTTGTACAACTCGTGTGTGCGACCCGCTTATTAAGCAGCTGACTACACGTCATAGGACTTGTGACAAATTGAGAGATATCGTTGGTTAAAGAATTAGAGAGAGATTTATAGATATTACTATGACTTTCAAGAAACACTTGTTATGAGTGTCCTCTCGGAAGGCGTGTTTGGTTCTATTATGAATATTAACATTACAACTAAAATCTGTTCGGAGACAGTGAGGAGTATGATGAAGTGTACTGTTAAGAATATGCGCAAATAATCACAATAACTTGTGTTATAAGGCAATGTATCGGTCGTATTCATCTGCTTGTATGTGGATAGTTTTTGACAAAACTGTACATACGAGTTGAGATTTTCGTTGGATATTATTTTCGCTTCGGGCTAGTGAGAGAAGACATGATCCACCTACAAGTCTCAAAGAAGGTAACATATAGTGTTAGAATAGATTTTTTGAGTAGTTTTTCTCCCAGACTATAGAATCATTTATCACAGTGATATTTCAATAGACACTATCAATACCTGTAAGATATAGTGTAACCATGTGGTACATAACAATAGCTTCCCGGGATATATTAGTTGCTGAAGTGTGGTTCATCGTGACCTCTCAAGAAGAGGTAGAAATAATTACGTTGGGAATCCGCAAAATTTTTATACAATCTATAATTCTAGATAAATTATATCTTATGGTTTCGTCACTTGCTAAATCATTGGTATGTCTTTTAAAATTACTGATTCGAGATGCGCTGAGCGTGATTCAATTGGATGTATGATTAAGTACCCTACTCTACGTGTTGCCAAGTTAAGGAATACTGAATACAATTATTTCAGTGAGATTTCGAACCCTCTCTTCTCTGATGCTTGGTATGAGTATTTCTCGAGATTGATGTCTCATATGAATAAATCGATATGCAACGCTGTCTCTCGCTCGACCTCTCCTCTCTCCAAATAGCAGACAGTAGAAGCGAATATACCCAAGCATTTTTGGTTGTAATCACTTACAGTATAGCCATTCTATTCTCAAGAGCCAACGAGTGTATACATTAATGTTCTATTTCTTCTTTCCATCTTTCTGGTATTAATGTGATCATTCGTCTAGCGCTGGAGTACGTCCAAGTCTTTTTAACTTCTAATTTCTTCATTGTTTTTAGGTGAAAATGCCTTTATTTAAAAATGTATATCTACCTCCATATTACATATTTATGTGGTGAAAACAATATAAACAAGTTATTAGTCGCATACAATGAAGTATGCACATCCTGTGAGAGCTATATTTCTCAAACATATGCTGTGCGAACCATCCGTTCCCTTAAAAAAAAAAAAAAAAAAAAAAAAAAATCATTACACAAGTGACTTATCAATATGAAGAGTTAGTTATGAAACAAACCAAGTGCTATCTCCTCTAATATTGGGGTATTATATAAATATATAATAGGTATTAGGTTTGTAATGATATTGATAATAGTAATGATATATATATATAAATTTAATATTATATATATAATTAATTATTTAATATATAAATATATTAATATATATATATATATATATATAATATATATATATTTAATAATAATATATATTTAATTATATTTAATATATTTATATAAATATATATATATATATATATTAAATATATTATTATATAATATATATATATATATATATATAATATAATATATAATACTATAGTATATATATATTTAGGCTTCAATAATAAGATTCTTCCCTGCTGAAGAAATTTTTCTAAAATCCGACCTCGCCTTTTGCGTAGTTACTTTAAGTAATATTTTTAATTAATAATCATAATTTTATTTAAATTGTATAATATCAGATAATTCACAAAAAATATCATATTGTTTACTTTGATTAGGATATGGGTAGATAACATGTAATTAAAACTAGGACAATGAATATACCATATAGAATTTTATACCATAAATAAATAGGCTTTCACTACCTTCATTAATATATTTACAACGAAAAAATACTCTCCATTTTTTAACAGGAGTCATATTCAAACACTAATATATCATCTAATAACTTCTAGATAATATATCTAAGTTAGATTCAGTATTAAACATATACAATTTTTCGCTCAGGAATAATCATAATAACAATCATAAAAGATAATTATATAAACAGCTGAGCAACTCGAATCCTGCCAACCAGATATATATACTAAATACATTATAATTAGAGATGAATAAAAGTCTGGTTACGGGATACTAGCTGGAAATATATGGCCCACTCAACTTTTTTTAAACAAATATACAGCACACACGTCGTTATGTGATAATAAGTTTAAGTTTAAATCTTTATATTTAGATATAATATTAATACATATTATTTATAAATAATCATATCTAAATATATTTAATCGTATATAGATATAGTATATGATAGTGTTATATAATATATATATATATATATAAATAATTAGATAAAAAGATAAAATAAATAAATATTTGGAGTACAATTAGTTTTATAATAAATTAGTCAAAAGTATACTATGCAAGTTACAAGTATACACAATTATACCAAGTACAAAAGTGACTCGATAAGTATAATATAAATAGTATAGGATTATATATTAGTAATAAGTACATAAGTAACAGTGGTTTTTATATGGAATACTGCTATAAGTACAAGTTATAAGTACAAGTTAACTCAAAAAAAATTATACTTAAGTACTCAATTAACTCAAAGTACTATAAGTACTTATGTTATCATTGAATACCAACCTCTCTAGTAAATGTATATATATTAATTAATATAATATATATAATATAATATTAATATATATATATATTTATAATATATATATATTATAATATATAATATATATATAATTATATATTATATATATATTAATATATAATATATATATATTATATATATATATAATATTAATATATTAATTTTAATATTTATAATATATATATATATATATATATATTAATTATATATATAATATATATATATATATATATATATATATATATTATATCATAAATATTAATTAATATTATATATATATATTATATTATATATAATTATATAATATTTAATATAATATATTAATAATAATATATATATATTAAATATATATAAATAAATATACCCTTCATATATAATTATTATATATAATATAGTAATATATATATAATATACAAAATTCGACTTTTAATGAAGCAATATTTTATAATATTGTTTTCATGTTTAAACTAAAAATTAATTGCGTAAGGCAAAATTAAGTAGCATATAATATAGTACATTACATATATTTTATATATATAAAGAAACTATATATATATAATAAATAATTTGAGATACTCAGTTAACGATTACAATAATATAATATATATAAACTATATATAATATAGTATAAGACACAAAGGAAGCAAAAAATATGAGTAATATAGTGCCTGAGCAAAAGTGCAATAGTACATAATACATACTATACATACTATATATACTATATATAATATATTATATATATATAACAAATCATGTTGTTAAAGAAATATATGCAATAAATGTAATTAATATCGAGAAGTGAGGGCCCGGAGGTCTATTAGACTCTCCAGAGAACCAATAAGCTGAATTTCAATTAATGAGGAGTCTACGTCACAAAAAGACGTGCAATGTGACGCTAACATTGTTGATAATGAGCGAGACTATACTGTGTGAGTTATAATCTCTCTAGGGTCGCCCAATTTCGCTGGCCATCAGAAGCTGCCGAAAGCTCGGTAAAAACGAAAGATGTGAGATTTATCAGCGAGAAGGTGAAGATGTAAGTAAAAGTCTCTCATAATTGCAACAGAATACAATCCTTCATATAGTTAAGAATCGATAAATTAAAAATGATAAAAATTTGAATTATATATATTTACTTATATATATATAAATAAGTTAAATTTTATTTGTTAAGAGAGGAAAAAGAGTTACAGTGTGATTGCTCGGCACGAGACCAACTCCTCTGGCAGCTCCTTAACTACCTGAGCGTCACCTTGATTAGCATTATTAAATAAGTATCATTTGTTATATATAACTTTTAAATCATATTATGTTTCCTATAATCCTAATTAGATAGTGACCTACATTTAAAGATAAGAATTAATATACAATAATTACTATCATCAAAGATAACAATTTTTATAATGGTAGCTCATACCTAATGTTATAGGTAATCCCAGATAGATTATGATATAACACTCCAATAAGGCCTTCTTAAATCACTATAATTACTAGCTATATATATATAGCTTATAATTGTATCCAACATGTTCGAATTAAATAACAATCTTTTTTTCCATCATCAATCTAATTCGGTGTTAATTTCGATATTGTCGATGCTGTTAATAATTATATCATAAACTTACCAATGATTATCTAGCATCCATCTCATAACTCAATAAGAATAATATATAATAAAATTTATATATTATTTCTCACCAAAAGATAAATAACAACCTAAAATAGATAATAGAACGATATAGTATAATATATAAAATAAATACCATTAATAATAACTAAATAATAAATCCCAATCAGTAAACACTTCGAGAAGTAATTAACTTAATAATATACTAATAATATAAATTATAAGGAACATTTATCTCGAGACACGGACTTCATTATTTTACAATAATATAATTTGGATATATGGTATCTATATTCTATTCTGTTTCACTAAAATGAATTTCAACACTTACTAGAGGATTCATCGTATAGTATTATAGACATAGCCAAATTCCTTTTTCGTATAGAGTAATTTTACTATATATTATCATCATTATTTTTAATAATATATTGTATAGTAATATATATTTATAATATAGGTGAGTGTAAAATACTCATGTGTTTAGTATATACATCTATATTTAATTACCACTATTAACTATATATGACTTATCAATAACATTCCTAATTATATACTATATATTTAGTAATATATATATAATATATATATTATTATATATCATATATAATAATAGATAATTCTTACCTAATTGACTACCGTTTTAATTAATTTATAGGTGAGGTAAAGAAATCTCATTATATTCTAAAAACATATATAAAATAGACTACTTAAAATTTATATGACTAATATAAACTTTCGTATTCATCCTATATACACCATATTGTCACTAGCTCCATAATATATGATATTTCTTTCTCAGTAATAACTTTTCAGTCTTGAAACTATTTCCTAGTGCGCATTTGTAACTTCATAAAATCATGAACATTTAGAAAGCCTATTAATTTAGGATCCTTTCATTGAGAATATATATATATATAAAATATTTTACAAACTCAGGTTTATCTATAGTAATTACGATATTATACCTATTATTTAATACTCTATTGTTGAAATAACTCTATAATTATGTTCTTTATATCAATAAACTTATAAGTATTATAAATACAATTTTTAATGCTACATTTTTATGCTAATTTCAATATATATATATATATATATGTTTGTATATGTTTGGCTATATATATATATCTAACGGATGGAAATGCACAATATATATGCTTTTGTTTGTGAAGTTATTTCACTCTCATTATCAATAGATGTATGTTAATAAAATTTTTTATTATTATTTATGTTATATAATTTTATATATTTTGTATATATTTTTATTCATTCAAATATTTGTTAGTAATGCTGTGCTTATAGTCTAACTAAGTACATTTAATAAGCATAGATAATATATGCATTAATAATTTGAATAGTCTTATTTCATAATATATATTATTATGTTTATTTATAATTTTTTAAGTCATTGATATAATCTTATTATAAGGTTTATATGTTAGCGCAATATTTCGAATAGCCTATCACTCAAATATATGTTAATGTTAATTATATATTTAGTGAGCAATATATATATGATTATATATTTATCTATATATTTAATTATTTATATAGTATAATTTTGAGAAAAACTATTTCCCCATGTTTAGGCGTGTAGTTATATATATTTAAATATATATTATATTATATATATATAGTTGACCAAATGATAAGATATATAGATCTATTTGTATATTGCTAATCAAATGAAATTGATAACTAATATTGTATGCTGTGGTGGTGCCTGTACACCTACTAAAAATATATTATTATATATATATATATAAATTTATGTTTTTTATTAGTGATTTAATAATCATTATTGACTAAAATTTGCTCGATAAAGTCAAAAATTAGGCTTAATTATATATAACATATAAAATATTATTTAGTAATATAGAGATATATTCCACCGAACTTTATGATTTATTGATAATAATAAAAAGATATTAAAGTTCTACATATATGTATACATGTTGATAATAGTTTACCTATAAATAGTATATATAAAATTAGTCAGAAGAAATTAGTATAAAGACTTCACTCTTTAAGATTACTCTCCTACATATTATATATATATATAGTATAGTCATCTATAAGAAACATAAATATATAATCAAATATATTACTAATAGATATATAATATCCAGGGCGGCAGAATGAAAAGGTAGGTGACATTCCAATTTAGTGCGGGTAGAGAAAGTCTAAGGGTTTAGGAGTAGCTACCTACTTCAATTACTCTCTCTGCGATCTTTTTAATTAACAGTTACAAATTAATTGTTAAACCTTTAAATCTTAAATATTATTAACAATATTATATAGAAAGATGAAAAAAAAAAAGACTGATTATTAAATAGAAAAAATATCGTGAAATACAAAAAAAACCGACAACTTTCGTAAAAACGTTATAATTGGAATTTAATTTCGAATATTATCATTCGTACTCATCTCTGCTCATTATTCGGTGATCGATCTATTTCCCTCCGCAATACGTAGG
>JABUQX010002623.1:0-7500 GCA_015478945.1 Trachelipus rathkii | reverse complement strand
TACTCCACTCAAGTATTTGCATTTATCCACCATCTATATCTCAGTCTTTTCCACATCTACTCTCAGCTCTTCCCTACTAACCCACAATGATCTCCGTCTTTTATGTGTTCATAGTCAGACCGCCCTCTCTAAGCCTATTAGCAAAACATGTTACCGCCTCTCTCAGCCTATCTTCCTCTTCGCTCCAGTACAGTATGCCAAGTCATCTGCGCATAGCCAGAATATCAGTCATAATCTCCTAATATCCTCTCTCACCATCATATCACTACCATCCAGAATATGCTGCCAAACAAAATTTGGGAACAACACGCTCTTCCCTGTTTACCTCCAGTCTCTCTTCCTAAAACCATTCCGTTGATTCTCATATTCTGTTCTTACATTACATTTAATATTCCTATACAAACTCTCCATGGCTCCTCTCAACTTTTTATCTACTGCATATTCTCTCTCTAGCACTCTCCCATAGTCCCTTCCAGGCACTGAATCAAAAGCTTTTCTTTGAAGAACTATGAAAGCTATACATATGCTGGTTTATATTCCCATACATTTTCTAACGTAATTCTCCAAGGCGAACAACATATGCTCGTTTTGTTCTTTCTATATCCGTGGTGCTCTTCTCCAGTCTGGGCTCTACTACCATTCTTCAGTGTTTTCTCTAGCTATTCTTTCTTCTATTTCTAAGTGTATCCAAACAGAATGTTACCCTGTAGATTGAATATTACACTCCACACTGTATCATTTTTTTTCCATTTATCTATTGGAAACTATGAGATTGACTTTCCACACCACTCTATAAGGTACTTTCGCTCTCTTTCCAACAACCTATTAACAACAAATTTACAGAATTCTCTTCAATTTTCTCTCTTCACCTCTTTTTAGTTCTATGGGTATTCCTCTTCTCTCCGAATTCTTCATATGTTATCTCACAGAATCCCTCTCTCTCAACTTCCTCCATTAGTGATTCTGCCCCCTCTTTCATCCTTTTTCCCCTCTTTCAACAATTATCTTTTTCTCTCCTCCCACCTCTCCACCCTGCTCATTCACATTTAAACAGTTCTTCTGAAGTTCCTTATTTCTGCTCCTCTCAATCTCCTGTTTGCTTTCTGTTTGATCTATCATCCGAGAAAATTCACCTTGCCCCGAATCTATCCTTGCATTATGCACACACATCTTCCTCTTTATCCTGCTAACGTTCTTTGTCAGCGTCTCAAAAACTCCTCTTCCTTTTTTTGCTCTCACATACATTTCCCATTAATTCCTTCCAATACTCTCTCTCATCTCTCTTGGCTGCACTTTCTTCTTTTACTCTTTCTTTCACCTCTCTCTGCTATATCTTTCTTAATTCTCCAAATATACTGTGCGTTCCTTGTCTGTTAGTATCTATTTTTCAAGCTGCTACCTTCTCATTCAATTACTGCCTTATTTCCTCTTTTACTTGGCCTTCCTTCATCTTCTTCAGTCCATTTCCGACCTCTTGTTGTCTTTTCTCTTCGATTCCTCCTACCCATCCTATTACCAGTGGTCTTCTCCTGCTGCCCATTTTTACTTTTTCTTCTGTTTCTTCCACCTCTATCTCTTCCGTACTCTCCTTCTAATTGTTTCTAGATTACTGAAGTCTTATTTCTTACAATATTATTCCCACTTTTTCTTCGTCCAATACTCACTCAGTGACTCCACTTTATATCCACATTTCTCATTTTTTCTCTTTTCTCTTTTCCTTTTATTTCTCGCATATAGCTACAATTGTTATGTCTTGACCTTTAGGGTTTCCACGTCACATAATAATATATACTCATGGATCATTCCCGAAAAGATATTGTCTACTCCAAGGTATCACTTTTACTATTACTTGTTAGCCTACTATCAGACGATATTTTTATAGTCTATAATAGATCTCCGATCGAATTCTTACTTGTGCATAGTGTTCCATCTATATCTTGTGAACCTATGGAGGATTCCTCTTCGTTGA
Organism: Trachelipus rathkii; assembly: GCA_015478945.1. Classification (NCBI taxonomy): domain Eukaryota; kingdom Metazoa; phylum Arthropoda; class Malacostraca; order Isopoda; family Trachelipodidae; genus Trachelipus; species Trachelipus rathkii. The sequence goes on along the minus strand of JABUQX010002623.1, from coordinate 5,531 downwards.
AATAAAACCATTCATGATCTTCCATCCCTTCCTCAGACAGACAATCTATATCAATCTATCTCTCCCTGCCAATATTTTTTCTTATCTTCTCCCAATTAACCTTTCCCATCCTAATTCTCTCCTACCTCAGTCTTCTTATCATGCCTCCCTCCACTCTATGCATTTTGAAACCTTCTACTAATAAAATACTCTTATATATTTCTATTTATATATATATATAATACTATTTATTATATATATAACTAATCTCCTGATATATATATATCACTATCCTATATACTAAACTTATATACTTATATACTATTATATACTATATATATATATATATATATATATATATATACACTATATATAGTATAAAGCTAACTGTGAGTTTAGTATATACTATTTATCTATATGTATCACTTATTATATTATCAATTATTTACTATATATATATAATATATACTTCATATATAATATTCTACATAACTATTACTTAACTTATTATACTATACTTTATAAATATATATATATTAAACTTTTAATTATAATATATATTTAATTTATAATTATTATAATTTATAAATACTTAATTATATATATTAATAAGTGATAACTTTTCTGGAAGATGTTACGCCAGTATATCAGATTATTATCTCTGCATATTTTTCTTACCGATACATCTATCTAGAAAAAGCTAGTTTAAAGCGATACCGATTTACTCGCATACATTTTTTGGAATTTAGTCCAAGCTCATTCACGATACCGATTAATCCGATACCCTAAATATGTAATCGACGATACGTATCGTCCGAATGCATGTATCTAGAGTGTTTACTGTTCCCATCACTTATATATTATATATTATAACTATAATACTTATTATAATATATTATTATATTATATAATTATATAATATTAATATATATATATATTATATTACTATATATATTTAATATTACTTATATTACTCTATTAATTATATATATGCTTATATTATAATATATATATTATTATAATTATAATTATATATAATTATATATTAATATTATAGTAATACTATAAGTCCCATATTTACTCTATATATACTATTATATATATATACCTTATATAATATTATATACTATAATATATTATTATATATACTTACTTATATATATATATATTAATTCTATAATTATATTAAATATCATAATTGACTCTTTTACCTGTTAATTACTCTGTGTACTCTACGCAGTATTTTCTCTTCATTCGATTTATTAGGATCTGTTGTGCTAGTGAATTATGTGACAGTCCATCTAGACATTTCCAGCTGAGCCTCAGAAGCTGGTTCTAGTCACTTCTTAAGGCATTGTTTTTTAATATGTAGTATTATAGTGGTCTCCTGAGAGTCTGTGGCCCGTTCGTATCCCTATTTTATTAAAGGTAATAGGGAATTCGACTTCCCGTGGTTTACTTCACGGCGATCGGAGTCATCCAGTATGAGTTAGTATTCCCGCCCCCCTTTCTCTACGGTCTCGCACTATCTAGCCATGAACCCACATTCCAAGTACACGAATTATACTCATATCAGGTGTCTACCCTTATGTTTTTAAGGTATAGTGAATCGATACTTCCGTGGGTTGATATAACGGCTAGGGGATACAAGAAGTCATAATCCTTTCATTGGTTTTAGTATCTAGATCATTGCCTATCCGTCTCCCCCTTTTCTAATTGCACACTACATAATACTGACCTTATTTTTTCTATTTCTCGAGCTTACAGAGCCCAGCATTAGTGTCCTATGCCCTATGTTTAAGAGGGTCTGCGAATTCCGATTCTGTATTGCCTAGTTGAATCGGCAGCAACCCTTAACGCACTTTCTGCACCGCGTTGCTCGCGGCCTGCTTCATGCTATCATTTTTAGGCTATTTTACAAAGGTTTTCTAGTTAAGGTATCCTCTTCAAATTGGCTACCGTGGCTGATGAAGGTGCTGCCCTGCCTGCTCTTGAGGTTTCCCGCCGCCACGTCCAAGAAGGGGAGGGCCGGTCGGAGCCCGCTCAAGAACCTTGAGTGCGAAAAAGCCGGTGACTGGTTAGCAAGGTTGAAATTTTGGTGAGTCCGACATAGAAAGAGAACTGATGACAAACATACTCTCTCTTTTAAGTGAAGGTATAGCTGACGTAAGTGACTTTGCAGGAACTCTCTCGCTGAAATTCCAGACCTTGCAAACTCTCTGGCTCCAAAGTCTTGCATTATTTGAGTCCAATTATGCTGGATTTAATAATATATACTGTAATTCATAAATAATAACATAGATTCCCGATTTGAGGGCTCGTAACCTCAAATATGAGCTTTTGATGTTGAACCCTCTTGAGGAGAGGATCTATCAGCTGAACATAAAAGCAAAGAGAGAAGGCACAAGAGTTAGGCAAGACAGCGGAGAGAAAGAAGAAGGAGGAGGCGAAGGAAAAAAGACAAGATTAGGCAGCACGCGAAAGATAATATGAATGTGACTGAGCACAATGAGCTCGGTGCTGGAAGCAGGAGATATAAGATAAAGCATACAGAGAGAGAGATGCGTAGACGAGAGAACTTTGAACGAGAGAGAACGAAAAAACATATAAAAATTTCAGAATTAAACTCAGAAAGTATATCATCTATTGATAATGATAATGCGATCATGAGTATACAGAGGATGGATTCGGGCCTAGCCTCATCACCGACACATGAAGTGTTCCAATGAATCCACCAGCGTCAACCAACGGCCCTCTATCTTATGAGTGAATTAATTAGAAATGAAATTCAATGCGCTCACCGAGCTTGAAAAGAATTAACTGTACATGTTTAAAAATGAGGATAAAGCTCGCCCCCAAGTATATAATCAACAGGAAATTTTAAGATGGTTTCAGTGGTGGACCCATATTTATATTTTATCTCGTTATATGAGAATTTAGAATGTGACTCATCAAGGGACCTTTTATGACCTATTAGTGGTTCGATTTGTATTTATTTTCTTTTCAAGCTTCTTGGGAAGGAGAACAGCCTGGTTTATGGGAAGAACGTCCCATTGATCTTGAGCTCAATTGGTTTAACACCAGTCAGTTCAGAAGCTTATGTACAATTTTTCCTCGTCAGTTTGCTGATATGGCAAGTATGCAAAGTATGATCGATAGGAATGAATACAGAAGATTCTTGATTTATCCTCCATAGTTGAGCATTATCGCAGACCTCCATTATCTCTTTATGAACTATCTAGAACCAGAGAGTACTTACCATTACCAGCAAGCTTCTAACACGGTATACATACTATTAACTTAAATACAAAAAAAAATTTATAAGAACAAAAAAAAAACCGATCGTGATGCTACCAGCGCACGACTCAGCCGCTTCAGCGCTTTAGTTATTCCTTTTCTCATTAATAATGACGATGAATACGACACCAACTGAGAAATTGCACCGCAGCCCGCACGGCTCGCGAGCGAGTCTTTGACTTTTTCCCAATTCACTTCACATCCTTCCCTTTCCCGCGATCCAAGACATTTTTGTCTAATTTTATATATGACGCTATGAAAAACAGACTTGAAAGAATATAATGTAGACTATAAAGCTCTTTATTATATTTTCTCGATTTTTAGCCCAGTGATATATATCTTCGCTCTCGTACATTCATGTTAATCAGACTATGAGGTTTTAATATTATAGAAGGCAAATAGTTTTGTGACATAAATACAAAGTAGATCTTTTGATAACAAAAATTGGTATAATCATAATTTATATATTTAAATTAATTAATATTATATACGTGTAAAACATTTCCATTAATTGTATCCTTCATTTATCATTATTATTCTATTTATTTATTTATTATTATTTATTTATTATATTATTATTTTATATTCCTTACTCCTTAATATTATTTAAATTTATTTATGTCTGTGAAAGAGAGCCAGAGCGAAAATTTTCAGTTTTACTTGAATTCTTGACAATTTAAAGCTTTAAGGAACTTCATTCAAATTAGCTTCAATCTATTAAATACAGTACGAATATTAAATAAAATAAAAAATACAAAATAAATCAAATAGAATATACTACTTTGAAATAGTTCGAAATATATTTGTCTTGTTGAGTATAAAATTTAGTTATTTCTTTGGCGTGAATTCAAATTATAATTTTACATTATTCAATACTAATTTAACAGTGTCTTCCTAACCAGCAATTTAATAATTGGAAAAGTATTTCAGATGTTTCCTTTAAAATATCTTCATTTATATCCCCTCTTTCACGATGTGTCTCACAATTTTATCGGGTTTAGTTATGTGACTCAAATCTGATAAATATCTACTAATTTATAATAATTACTTCTCTTATAACAAGCAATGGCAATTGAAGGCAATCTTTTATATTAAAAGTATTACTTATAAATTCCAATTAAAAAGATAAATGTATATAAGACAGATAGTTAATTTGCTGTTTTGGAGTTGGACTCTATTTAATATTATTATTTTTATAAATCAATCTACCTTATTTTATTAATGATTATACTATTTGGTTCATCTACCTATATATATATATATATAATATTATATATCATATTAATATATATACCTTAATATAATATATATTTTCTACTATTATATATTAATATTTAATCTATATATTAATATTATATATATATAATTAATATTAATTAAATATTATTATAACTATTTAACATATCATATATACATATAATATATATATAATTTCATTAATATTAATTATTAATTACATATTTATATATATAATATATAATATATTATATATACTATATATATATATACTATTAATATTATATCAATTATATATATATATACTATAATTATATATATTACATATATATTAAATAAAATATATTATATATTATACTATATATATATAATATAATTATTAATATTATATAATAGCTCTAATATCATTATATATATATATTATCATTATATATTATATATTATTATAATATAATTATATATATATATATACTTATAATTTAATACATTATACTTAATTATATTATATATATATATATATATAGTATATATATTATTATATATATATAATAATATATATATATATTAATATTATTATATTTAATAATATATATTTAATATACTATTATATTATAATATAAATTATAATTATAATTTATATATATATAATACATCATCACTTATCTACTATTTCCTATATAATATTTAAATTGGGTATATATACCTGACGGCTAATTATTGAAAATTGTAATATATCTTCAGGTTACCTATCCTAGTAACCAGTATTATTTAAAATGCCTAGACATTTCTTTATATCGATTCTATCAATAATTATTACTTATTATATATTATAGGTATAGCTTTTTATTATTATTTATTAGTATATATCAATACAATATACCTATTTTTCTTATTCTCATTTAATTAATAACTAAGTACTTACTCTACTATAATATAATAACTAATCTATATATATATATATATATATATATATATATATATATATATATATATATATACTATATATATATCTATATATA
>JABUQX010002622.1:30000-31732 GCA_015478945.1 Trachelipus rathkii | reverse complement strand
GTCTTTAGAAGATGGATTAGGTCGATGCTGGAGACCAACTGTTCTTGGTACTGTTATTTCGATATTTATATGATCTGCCAGTTCCAGTGAAGATTTGAACATTTCGTGAAACTAAGAATCAGCATTTTCTCTTAATTGCTGAATATTTTTCTTGCAATGTTTACTTGTTCGATTGTACTTCATAGATCGATGCTCTTAGTTTGAAGGTATTTTGAAAGATTGTAGGTCAATCCTAACAATTTTGAAATTACAACCAGAGCTGGAATGAATGATTGCTATTTAAAATTAATAATGGTCTTTTTGAATATTCACCTGGTAATTGACTGAGATATTCCAGAGGTTCTACAATTGATATAAGAATTTCCTTAAAACATAGCACAGCTTCATGCCTATCGCACCATCTTTTTTCACAGAGCATTTTCATTCTCGTATTCTCACAATCTTGTTCCAATTCTTTAAATTTTTTTTCTCTAAAACGGAGGTGCACTTTACAATGGCTCGAAAAAATGTGCACGACACTGATATTACACCCATTGCACTTCATACAGCCTGACTTTAAAATATCAGAGATGCACAAATTTAAGAAATGGCTTACACAGTGAGTGTACATTAAATTGGGAAAGGTTTCTTTAAAATTGCTTGGAGATCCCTAAATTTACTTCTCGTAGACGAGGCTCCGTCATAGTCCTTGCCTATTAGATTGGCTAAATCGAACCCCGAGATATATGAGCTTTTCCTTTAGCAATCTCGCTGAGCCTTGGCCAGCGACGTCGTAAAGAGGCACAAATGAAAGAAACCCCTATGTTATAGGTAAATACTTGGTTTCTGTAATATATTTTAGGCATAATAAAAATGCTCCGCTTGGGAAATATTTTGGAATATATTATTTGCCACCCCTGTAAATCATTGTCAATTGGGACATAAAAGACTTACTTTTCTCTCAGTTTGATCATCAACTGTTAGTCTGTTGCTGATGATTCTATAACAGAATCAGAGCATTCCAACATGTCAGAATGTTGACTAAAGGAAGTTAATAGATCATCTGCACTCTGGAAACTATCACTTGAAAGGTCTAACTCTAATACACTTGAATGTCTACTTGATTTTTCAAAAGATCTTAAAAATATGTCTAAACGTGGAACTTTTCTAAACAGTTTTTCTTACTTCTTTCTTTCATTTTTCTTTTGTCAAAGCTCTATAATGAGCTCTACTAAGTCGCTGTCTTTAATCAGTTGTACATATATGATTAGGAATCGTTATATAAGCTTTGAAAAAGAAATTTCTACCTTAAGTACTGATGCATTGCTTACACAGAAACAATTCTAAAACAAAACACTACCCAATACAAACTGTAGGTGTTGGCTCTTGGCATCTTCTCGCTGTTTCTCGATTCTAAATGTTGCTATTTTTGGTTCTTTACCCGAAATTCATACATTGAAGAAACAAAATTTTTAAATTAAAAAAATAATTCGGAATTAAATCTTAAATTTGATATAATAATTATAAAACCTTAAAAAAATGGCATAATAATAATAATAAAAATAATAATAATAATAATAATAATAATAATAATAATAATAATAATAATAATAATAATAATAATAATAATAATAATAATAATAATAATAATAATAATAATAACAATAATAATAATAATAATAATAATAATAATAATAATAATAATAATAATAATAATAATAATAATAATAATAATAATATCCCTTTAGTTTGC
>JABUQX010002622.1:0-25000 GCA_015478945.1 Trachelipus rathkii | reverse complement strand
ACCTGCCCCGAATTTGGCTTTGTCTAAATAGATTATAAGATGACCCAAGGAATGCGAATTAATGATAAATTCCAAATTTTTTCCTAAATATCGTAAGTGAGTTATCAGCAACCTTCCTTTTGGGTCAAAACTCCAAGGATCCAAAATTTACAACCTTATTGCTGAAAGATCCTTTCTTAATCAATGATGGCATGCTTTCTTTCTTAATTTTGTTCTTTTGCCCTCGGTGGTCTCCCGTCCTCCTCTACTATGAAGAATTTATTGTCTCTGTATGAGCAAATTGATGGATAAAACTCGAAGTCTTCGATATCATGTACCCTCTGTAGAAATCGCCCTTCTACAGAAAACATTCCTAACTCCTTGCAGCCTCTCCTGCATAGCCTTACCCTCAACCCAGAATTATGCCACTTGTTGTTCTATGTGCACTCTCCTAGTATATCTTAAGTCCTATTCTTTAAATAGGGGCCCAACTTGGTGCACAAGTACTCTATTATTGGCCTAACTATAGTTTATTATACAGTGTACTTTTTACTTCCTTGCTCTTGTAAGAACATTACGGTTTATACTTCCTATCATTCTTATTAGCTTTACGTTCCCTTGCTTCCAAACCTGAATTAGTACTTTCAAATTAGCTTATAATCACACGTAAAGTCTTTATTTGTCGTTGGTCCACAGACTCGGAAGCCAATCATCATTCAATCGTAGTTTAAAGCTGTTTAATTTCGATACCTAGGTGAAGAACGCTTAACCTTTTTACTATTAAATCTGTTAATAACTCTATCCTTCATATTCCTACTGAGGTGGCCACTTTGGTATCATCTGCAAACTTAAGAAACCTTGCATTTAAGTCCCTGGTCTAAATCATTTATATTATATGAGGAACAATTGTGCCCAGCACTGAACCCTGTGGGACACCATTCTTCAACACTATTTCCCTGATGACCTTATTGCCATTTAGTTGCTGATAGGAGCACTGTTTCTATTCCCCAACCCTCTTTAATCCAACCATTGTGGGGTTTTTAACCCTACTGCCGTGTCCACCTATACCATATCATTGCAATACTCTTCATCAGCCCTTATGTGGCAAACCTTATCAAAAGCTTTGCTTAAAGTCGTAAATGTATAAATGACATTAACTGGATCTCCTCGTCAATGCAGTCAGTGTCATGTATTCATAAATTCTAAAAGGGTTTGTCTGACCTGACCTACCCTTTCCTGAAGACGTAGGCTGGGAGTCCATACAATACCTTGTTTATCTTCTAAGTATTTTTTCTATATGAGCCTTTGAGTAACTTTTCCAGAACCTTTAATACCAGAGATGTTAAGCTATACTGGCCTATAATTTCCCTGAAATCTCCTTACTACCTTTCTTATAAAATATAAATATATATCATATGCCATTTTCAAGTCATCTAATACCTCACCAAAAATGCTTATAGATCGCTTAACAAATCAAATATAGTGAACATCCCTTTTTATTAGCAAATGTGATTGATAAGATATTAGTAATAAGATTAATGGCCTGCAGCTTTACTTGATCAATATGGTCTAGTAAACGTTTTAATATCTTTTACGTCAATTCAAATTCTGTAAGTCTATCTTGTTCATGGCATACAAGACACTAATTAGTGCTCCAAACTAACTTATCTAATCTTCCTCACGTAAACACTGAAGCAAAATAAGCATTGAAAATGTTGACCAAATCTCCTTATCTGAACTTACTAAAATTTTCATATAATTTTAAATTGGACCAATTGTCCTATTGCCTTACTTTTAAATTTATAAAAAGCTAAAATAACTTCTTCAGGTCCTTATTACTATTCCGCTAAATTAATTTCTGCATTCTCTTTGCCTTTCTTATTGGTTAAGTTCGTTTCTATTTTTTACTATAATTTTCTAAATCTCTCTATTCTTCCTCCTTGAATATTTTAAAACATCTATCGCTTTTCATTGATTTTAATCTGCTTATTCTCTATTCCCCAAACAGGTTTTTCTCTCTTTGCCAACCTCTAATGGGTTTATCTTTAAAACATACTGAGCTGAATAATCATTAAAATAGTCACAAAGTTTTACCCAGCAAAACATTAGAGTTTTTTCTTTAAACTCTTTATCCCAGTCAGTTATACTAAGCATGTCTCAAAATTTGGTAAAATCACCATTTCAGAAGTCTTAAGATTTTTTACTTGTTAGCTTGCAAATTTGGGGCCAAATATCACATTCACGTTAAATCTAATTATAATTATGGTCACCAAGTCCTAAATTCTCCTCAACTCTAATCTCATCCACCATACTTTCATAGTTAGTTAATATTAAGTCTAATAGTGCATCGTGTCTTGTGGGTTCATGGACCATCTGGCTCAAAAAGTTTCTAGTATACAATTTATGAATGCAGAACTACTATGGTCCATATTAGACAAGGAATCCCAATGAATGCCCAGAAAATTAAAATCACCCATTATGACTATACCTTTTTCTTTACTGTGGCATGCTGTCTCAATTTTTCACAATTTCCGCATCTAATTCTTGACTCTGGCCAGGAGGTTATAAAATTGCCCCTATTCTATATGATGTATTGTATATAAGGATATTCTACCCACACTGATTCAAATATCATGATTGTTTTTAAGAGTCAGTCAGTACTCCAGATATGAATACTCCTATTTAAAATAAAAGTTTGATAAGATAACAAGAGGCCCATTTGATAAATTGTCGATAATCCCCATTTTATACAATGTTAGTTTTAAAATCATAAAATTATTAAAAATATCTTATAATAATGATTCTTTTCTTTAGAATTTAAGTACAATAAAATGTATTTTCCTTCAATTATTACAATACAATATGTGGTATTATCCTTAGAATAGCTGTAATTCAGCGGCTTAGCGGGAAATTTTTATATGGGGAGGCTAAAAACAATTTTTTTGGAGAGAGAGAGAGAATCAGCCTAGTTAGGCTATTAGTTATTACCACAGATACAGTCTGTGATTAATTTTTAACAGATCCCTGACTCCTAACAATATGATGTTCCACGGTTATAATATAATAAATACAGTTTAACTTGGCTTCAGCTATATAGTACCATGATATAGTACATATTAATAGTACAGAGAGAAGATATGTGAGGGCAGGGAAAACTCAGAATTCTTTCTATAAATTGGACCTATAGTATTACTTATTGTGTAAGAAGGAATAGTTATTCCCAATCTTGAAAGCTTGTAAAAATATATCCTGCTTAGATTGATTTTATAATATATCTATATCAGTATTATATACTATACTTTATATTTACTTATATATATATCAGGCTAGTCTATATTACTATTATTATAGTGTTATATAGTATATATTGATATAACGTTATATGTATACTTATATTTATGTATATCATTATAATTATTAATAGGTTATACAGGTGTATAGTATATGTACTGTAGTTAAGTAGTTGCAGGTATTTATATAGGGGCTTAACTTTATTATCGCTATATCGAAGTTATTTAGCTTAGTATAGGAATTAGCTAGTTGATCATATAAAGTATTAATGATATTAAAAGATTAATGATATGAATTTGAATATATTATTTATGATCGTATATTTGAGGTTGTGATAGATGTTTCATTAGTGTGATATATGTATTCGCCTGTGGTATCTTTATTTTACGTTGATTGTTATCTATTTGATTCTGAGTTATTTAATAGAGGTATATCTATTATAGCAGGTAGGTATAATAGTGTTTCTTGTAATTCGTTACATTTAGTATTACTAAAGTTTATAGAAGGATATAGATGTAAGTCTACGGGGGTCGGGTGTTTGTAAGATTTCTGGTAGCACTTCAGCCTGGTGAGAAAAAGCTTGTCAACTGTAAAAAGTCCTGTGTTGCGAAACAATGTGTTTACTTTCTTGTTTGTAATTATCAAGGTCCACGGAGGTGATTCTGTTGGTCACACGTTGGGAGTGCCTGAAGGACAATAACACTCAGGTTAGAAAATATGAAGCAGGAGAAAAATCACCTAGCGATTTTTATTAATAATAACTTGTAATCCAGGGGGTTAGTGGCAGATGAGACCCGTCATTTAAAATAATAATTGAATATGTTGTTATTATATTGGAATAAAATATTTATTCCTCGTGGAACAATTGAACAATAGTTAAGACACTTAAATTGTGTCCTTGTAAAAATAATCATGTAGAGTAATTAGTGTATAAATAGTAATACCCATACGCAAACGTTGTCACCATCTCCATAGTCTGATCCCTTATTTTGCTAGAATTCTGATATCCTCTGTCAAAGTTCTGTCAGGTACGCCACCCTCTTTAAATAGAGCAATTAGATTTATGGTTATGGTATGAGATGAGGTGTTTCTTGGTGCTATTAGTGTTAGTGTCTCTTTGGCTGAGAGCCGGCCCAGTACAGTGGTATATATATATTCTTTTTTCTGCGTGTATCTTAGGGAATGCATAAAAGAAGAAAATGTATGTGTGTGATAGTTGATTGAGTCGCTGAGTGGATACAGTTGCCAAAAAACAATATGGGCTAAGTGAAGTGATGCCGATATGAACTGGGTGGGGGATAAAAAAAAAAATAGTAGTTAACAAATGAGTCTTAGTGCGTTTGGTCAATAGCTCTCATAATACTTTATTACTAAGGAATACCGCGTGGAAGAATCTCGTTATTTTGAAAAGTCGCTAGTCTTGTTGAAAACAGGAGCTTCATTGTTCAAATAGATTCACCGGCAAAAAAAAAAAAAAGAAAAAAAAAAAAAAAAATAAAGACACGGGTAAGTAAGAGATTAAAGCATGTCCTTAGCCAAATAAAAAAAAGATGCTCCTCCGTTTTTAAAAGACGGCGGGGAGGAGGGGTAGGGAAAAGTTCAAGTACTACGTAAAGCTAGCTGCAGTTTTCCCCCCTCGTCGCCCTCAAATCTCCAATTAGAAGAGAAAGAAAAATTCACAATTGTTTACTTCAGGAAGTCAGGACCTGCATACCCCGCTACGAGCCAGATCTGTTACCCCCACAGTCTTCCCCTCGTTGGGGGGGACTCCAAAGAGCAGTCCTGCCTATAATTGTAGGTAGGCCAGTTCGCATAGTTGAGTATTAGCTGATAAATATGATGACTGTGGTTGACACACAGTGGTCTAGTGTTCTCTTTTGGGGGTGGTGGTATGTGTTCGTAACGATGGTTGACCCGTTTTTCATAAAATCTTTAAATTGGAGTGGATGGATCCGAAGAACGAGTGTAGAAGGTAGTTGCATAACGGTCCCTGTTTTGCTCGACCGATCCGTAACTGTGTATGCGGAGCCATATTTGAGGAATATTTTTCCGAATTTGGCGTGGAGATTGGCTGTTCATTTGTTTTTATAGTTGGCTCGTGTGGTCTCGTACCCGAGGAGTTACCGTCTCCAACCTGAGAAAGTCAAAATTAGTGGACGTATATCGATTTCAAAATATAGGAAGATTAGAAAAGAAAGTAAGATACTTCCTTGTCAGTTTAGCTTGAGTCAAGAGGGTCCGTGTGTTAGTGTCTGGATTGAGTGGAAGAGTAGTGAGGTCGTGATTTTCCTTCTTGGCTTAGTGCTTGAGAGTACAGTGCTCTTTTTGGCTTCATGAGGTGTTGGTCTATTGATCGTTTGGAGCCTGTGGCCATCGTCGCTATGACAAGAAAGTTTTAATGACTGGGCTGAGAGTCGTAGCAAGTCTTGAACAATTAACATATATATGGCACAGCCACTCACCTTGTGAAATCAAGAGGATTGTGAGACTGTTTTATAGGAATGGCTTACGAAACAGGGCGCTCTCACGAAATGAAGAGGTGAGAGGAATCTTGCTGGGGGTGCCGGTAAACATCCAGCTTCAAAGGGAAGATACAGTTTCCTGGGACTCAAGAGGATGCGGTGTCTATCGTGATAGGTGAGAGTCGTAAAGAACAACACATGAGTTCAACACGAATTCCGCGGCTTTCAAGAAGGATAGGCCTAAAAGTTTCAACAAGGTACGTTTCTTTTCGACTACTGCGAAGTGTGGCTTCTATAAGTCGTTCTCACCAAGGTCGCGGCAGGACTCAAGCTGTGAGTGAGCCTGCCTGTGTCAAAGTTTGCCTGTATGTGGTCTGGCTCCGTCGTGTAGGTGGATCAGAAAGCGAACACTGCCTAACCGTCATTTTCAAAAGTGAATGTAAATGCTGCCTAGGAGAAACGTCAACCTAGACGCAACGACCTTTCGCGGTTAAATGCGGAGATTGGTATAAGTCGCAAGTTGGATGTATGTGTGAAGCTCACCTCGCGAAGGATGATTTACATAGAAGTTACAACCTGTCCGATTCGGAATTTGTCCTACGTGTATTATTTGGTATTGCCCCGCCGAAAATGGAGATAAGTCGGCCAGCCCATGAGTCACATCCCCAAAGAAGGCAGAAGGAAACGCATCAGATCCCCCATCGAACAGGAGTTAGGGGGGGAGGTGAGATATTTTAGATGAAAATTTATGTGATTTTGTAATTTATGGGGATGTCTGCTAGTTAGTCCAATAATTGCATGCGTACTAATAGAGGTTGAGATGAATAATATTAAATTACGCTGAATAATAATAGGGTATGGTTTTGGTATTCTAATGGCCTCTGAAAGGTGAGTAATTTAATGAATCCCAATAATAAATAATGAACGTATAGATGGAATAAATGCAAAGTATGCATACGATCTATTGTTCTTTATTGTATATAATAATATAATGAATAATAATAGATAATGAATAATATTTACTTAATGCATGGTAGCCTTTGAGTTAATTTTTTTTAAGATGTAACGAGCAAGGTGCTTACTGGGCATGTACAAGGAGGTCATCCTTCTTCCAATGAAGCTCTGGGTATTCCGACTATTGACAAGAGTATCGATGTGACCCATACGATACCCACGCTGGTTTATAGCGGCTCACAAAATATATTAATTAAACGGAATGCTCCCGACTGGAGAAAATCGGTCAATAAACTATTTGGTCTGTATTAAATAATGTAAGAAATTATAAACTTTATACATTGTTTGATAAAATATCAAAAGATGTCTATTATTATCGACTCAGGTAGTAGATCAAATTTACTCCATGGATGGAACCAGAATGTATCGATTATTTGTCAAATTAGAGCTGCTAATGATACTGTAATTGACATATACTCTCGCGAAAATGTTACAATTGATTTTGGGTTAAAGAGAACTTATGATGTAGAATTTCTAACTACTAAATTGCCCATTTGTATATTAGGAATGCCGTTTTTAAAAAAAGTTTCGTTTAATATTAATTTTGAGACAGATGTGTTAACGGATACTCAGAGCAAAGAAGGTATAAATTTATGTAATAACACGATTTGTAGAGATAAGGCTTTTATTCATACTCTCTCTCAATTTTCTCTTCTTTACATGTAGCTACGTAATGAACTTTTTAGTGTATACCTATAAGTAATAATCTGGTGTTGAGTTTAACATTTATTTATAAATGCATATTTACCGGAAATTTTTTTTTAAGGTTCGGGAAGAGCAGCTTAAAGCTGGGGATGATTTGTTCAGAGAATTTGGGGGAAGGGGGAACGCTGAGTCGAAACTTAAGAATAGAAATGGGGGAGGGATACTTGCTTTACGTGGGGGAGAGGAGACGAGCACTCCAACTGCTATCTTGAGGGAATTAGCTTCACTTTTTCCTATAAACACTAATAATAAGCGATGTTCCAATAAAGCTTAAACCTCGCCGAATTCCTCATAAACTGTTTTAGAAAACAAAGAGGGAGCTATTAATTTAGTAAAAGCGAAAGTTTTAAAGAGGGAACCATCGCAATGGAGTTTCCAATCAGCGTTTTTGAAAAAAATGGGGAGGGGTACGAATCGTGTATTGATTTTAGAAAACTTAATTCCTGTGGCGAAAAATGATGTATTTGCTATGCGATATAAATGATATATTTAGTGGGCTTCATGGGACAAAGGTTTTAAGTAAGCCTTGACGTCACGAATGCGTACTATCTGCTGCCTTTAGCAAGAAGCCGATCAACATTATTTTACTATTATGTACAATGATCGGCAATTTTTCTTTTAGACAATTACCCGATGGATTTAAAAATTCGAGTTTCCTGTTTTATGAGATTCTTAACTATATTAGCTTCAAGGATTCCCGGTGGTCAACCACCTGTGGTATTTAGAAACGATATTTTGATAGGACCAAAACGACTTATCAGACCACGTGGTGGTAATTAAACAAGTATTGGAGAGATTAAATTATTTAGAAATACAAAAAACTGCGAATTTGGTGTAAAGGTTAAGTTATTTGGGTTTTGACTTGACGGAAAGAGGGCTGGCCCCATTTCTGAAAAAGTTAAGGAATAATTAAATGTTTCTTCGGACCGTTAACCATAAAACGAGTGGCGTCCGTTTGTTGGCAGAATTCATTTTCATCCGCCACAATATACGGTGTTTTTACAAATCTAACTCTTGCTTTGTATAGTACTATATTTAAAGGGAAAAATGCTCTTAATAAAAAAATCACGTGTCGCTCTGAGGCGAGAGTCTTTTGTTGGTAGATATAAAGCAAGCGATTCATCACGCCGTCACCTGACTCATGGTTCCCGAGCAGGTCGATTGCGCCTCTCAATGAGTGTACCAGTTTAGATGCAATAATAAAGCGTTATACAGTAATTCTGGTCGGTATTAACGGGAGAATGGCACTCCTTTTGCTTTTTATAGTGGGCCTTTTAATACAACAGAAAAAAAAACGCTAGTTTGCCAGTAAGATATGGACTTTTATTGGGGTTAACGAAATTATTTCAAGAATATGGTGCAAATTTTAGCGGGAAGCTTGTACGCATCCTTACGTGCTCTACGTGCGTTGCTATATATAGAATAAAGCATGCTATGATGTACAAAAATTAGTAAGTGCTAGGCGAATTGAGGGAACTTGCTATTTTGAGTACTTTTAATATAGCACGATGGAGTTAATTACCGAAAATCAAAAAATGCGTTATTAAAATATTTACTTTGCGTGATCGAGTAGTACAGTACAATCAGTACACCTGAATATGAGATGTGAAGAAAAATATCAATTCATCAGTAACTTGGGGGCCGCGCTCACTGTTCACGACGGGCCAATGAGCAATCGGGCTGAGAATACTATAGCAGCTGACGTAGGTCTATTAACTTGGTAATGAATGAATGTGCATCGATAGATCTGTCTTTTCGAAATGAAAATAGCAGTCGCACTGAAGCGGCCAAATTTGAAATTGCAAAATTAAATTTAGTAACAACGTTTGGTAAAAATGCAAAGATATATTAGTCTCGCTTTTCAAACGAGATTTGGACTTTGAAGGAATAGACAGCAACCCACAGTCAGATATAATACCTTAAGTGATTCTGATGGCGAGAGAGAGAAACAACTTTTGAGTTAATAAGGCAGAACATTCTTTTATAACAAAAAGGAGATAGAATTAGTGTCCGTATGTCTCTCTTAAAAACATTCGCTGCATTTTTTGTGCCGAAAAGAAGTGTGACCAGGACGGTAAATCCAGCGACTGCAACAGCTAAAGGAATGTTGGGTGTGAATAAAACCCCCTTAGCATAGAATAATTATGGAATTTGTGTTCGTCGGAGCATCTTGCATAAGCCTAAAAATCAAAAGTTTATCGGCACCGTGACATCAGCATGTCCAAAAAATAAACAGTTACCAAGGGGTATACTAGTCCTGAGTCGGTGTTTTTTAAAGAAAGTAAACGAAGAAGTTTGAAAGTAATTAATGTTGACATACTTAAGTTACCCTAATGCAAGAGGATAACAAATACCTACTTACCGTTAATATGACCGTTTACACCTGTAAGTACTGGTGTTCGGGTCTTGTGTGCCTGTTAAAAGATAACTTTTGAAATCGTTCATTCACTCGGAGGTTGGAGTTGAGCTGCTCCATCCGTCTGTGGAAGTTCCCTCCGGTAACTGTGATTTTCAGGATTTAAAGTGCGGGGGAATTTCCAGAGTCCGCTCCTGTTTGAGAAGTTTTGTAGGGCTCGTGTTGTAATATGGAGCACTCGGACTGAGCGTGTAGCTGCATGAAGATATAGCCTAGATGTAGATGGCCTCATGGAGGTAAGTCATGATGGAATTTTGCTGGCTTGTCTTGAGATGTAATTGCCAGGGAACATTTGTATTTAAGCGTCCCTACTCGAACTGGCCACAGAGGGTTGTCCCGAGCCTCTTACAACTATTGGTGTTGTTCGCACGTGGCTGAAGGCACTTGTGACTGACGCCGATACACAAAGACATGTGGGTCGCTCAGCCGCCTGCAAACTTTCATGGTGTTTGGCCAGAATATAGCAATACCGCCTAGTGGGTTAGTAGATCCTGCTTCGGAGGCGGCTCCAATAGAATATAATGCATATGTTAAAAAGCTAGCCACCCTTTTGGCGCAGCCGTTGGCTCCACACACCAATTATAAGAATCGACACGTCTTTGTGCCTAAAGGGTTACATGAGGCAAAATTTGTCGTGGTGCGGCCGACACAGTTTAATGTCGGCAAACTAGCTCCCCTCTATGTCGGCCCCTTTAAAAGTTTATGAAGTT
Organism: Trachelipus rathkii; assembly: GCA_015478945.1. Taxonomy (NCBI): domain Eukaryota; kingdom Metazoa; phylum Arthropoda; class Malacostraca; order Isopoda; family Trachelipodidae; genus Trachelipus; species Trachelipus rathkii. The sequence continues at coordinate 14,423 of JABUQX010002622.1, read as the reverse complement.
TAAATAAACGAGAACGTAACTTAATCGGAACAACATTGGAAATGTAGTTTAGAAACAACTATTTAAGGAATGTTCTCGGATATATTGATAACTTTAGTAGAGTCTTTATAAGAGAAGAATAACACTAAAAAGAAAAAAAATATATATATATTAAATATGAATATATGTGAAATAAATCGTAATCGATGTGGTCCCCGTTCTGTTTCGTGGTACGGTGTGGTGTGTGGGTGGTTGGCGTTTTTTGTTGTTTTTTTGTTGTTGGTGGACGGCTCACAGCTTGGTGATTTTTATGGTCCGTATCATGTCTTTTCAGAATTGGTAGAAGTTCTATACAGCGCCTGGACAGTAAGTGTACAGTAAAATCGATTAAAAGAGTTGCCGGTTCCAGTAGAGTTCCGCTTATTATTAGGTGAAAATTATTGGCTTCTTTAACCCTCTTCAGCCCCACTCCTTAGGTAGCGCACTGTCTCCTCTATGCCTAAACTTTTTTTTTAAGATGGTTGTCCAGCAAAGGCGGGTGTTGTGTACAGGCAACTTTTGTAGATAACCAGTGTATGGTCGCCTGGTTGTACTCGTTACATTTATATAAATTTATAAAGGGATATACAGGGTAATGTGGTACCAAGTCGTGAAAGGTCTGGTAGCACAGCTGTGTGTAGAAATAGCTGTACTAAAAATCCTGTTTTGCCGAAACAATATATGGTTTCTTCCCTTGTTGGTATATATCAAAGTCAACCTGGAGGTGACTCTTGTCACCCGTGGAGTGCCAATAGATGAGTCAGTTAGAAAATAGAACCCGAAAGAGGTCTGCAAGCAGCTAGCGCTCTCGTTTTCTGGATAATAACTTAAGGGTTATCAAAGGACCCATTTAAATTAATAGATTGATTTTGTAGGAATACAATAATTTCTTTTTGAGACATATAGTTAAAACAGGCTTAAATTGTGTCCTTTGCGTAAATAATCATGTTGATGATAGTAAGTAAATAATTAAGCATTACGTTGACATAAGGAACGTTTTCACTGAATTCCAAAACTATTTGATTATTTGCTGGATAGTTCAAGGTATCTCTTAAATAGGCGCCAATTAGATTCATTTTAGAGATGCTTCAGTCTTTTGTATATGGTTGATTGTATATTATATAGTAGGGGGTCTATTATTTTATACGGTTTTATATATATAGGTTAGTATTTAGTAGTATATATATATAAGAACTGTATAGTATTGTAAAAGTATATTTGATAAATTAAAACCATTAGATTAAATTTTTTTTTTTAAATTACAAATTCTGTAATTCATGATCGAACTTGCGACAAATTAGAAGAGAAAAATATCGATAAATAAATTACTACTTATAAATGTATGGTTGTTACGACATTAAAAAGTATATTTGAGTACGATTTTAGCTGAAAATGCAATAAAAATGTTTATTTTTTTTCTTAGTTACCACCACTCAAGGGTTTAGGGTGCTGGGGCTCCGCCCCCTTAGATAAATTTATGTGGGTCATGCATTTAATCTAAAAAATAGTAATGCACGTAAAAATTCCAAAAGTGGTATAAAAATATTTGCCGATATTAAAAATATTTTCCGATATTAAAAATATTTTACGATATTAAAAATATTTTACGATATTAAAAATATTTTACGATATTAAAAATATTTTCCGATATTAAAAAAATTTTCCGATATTAAAAATATTTTCCGATATTAAAAATATTTTCCGATATTAAAAATATTTCCCTATATTTCTAACCTACCAAATTCATGAGACGTAAACACGCTTCTCGATGTTAAGCCTCATTTCATGATATTATTATTGAATATTTTTAATAACTTAATCATGGTGCCATTCATTTAATTTGGTTTTCCAACACTTTGTTTTTAGTATACAGATTTAAGATAAAGTAAATTTCAAGTTTCTAGAGTTCATTAATTAAAAAATGATAACTTAGAAAATTAAAAAACATAAATACCCTTTTTTTTGGAAGGGGGGGGGGGGATGAATAAAAATTTTCCCCATTCCAGAGTAGAAGGGGTAGACTGGTAGAGTAAACTCTACTTTTAAATCAGAATTGAACTCTAATTTCTTAACCTTATATTCTTCATTCTTCCAGAAATCTTCGACACTCCTCAGACTATGGCCGAATGTCAACTTCCTTGGAAGAGAACTGAGGATGATGACGACATCGATGCTCCCCTTCGGCCATGCGAATTCCCTCCTTGGGCTACCAATAAAGAATACGATGGCTACTATTCGCCATCAAATACTATATTAGGTTAGTTTAATGAGACATGTTTTTAAGGGCTTTAATCTAATTTCTTTATTATTTCCAGGGATTTGCTTACATTATTATTATTATTATTATTATTATTATTATTATTATTATTATTATTATTATTATTATTATTATTATTATTATTATTATTATTATTATTATTATTATTATTAATTATTATTCTTATTAATTATTGATTATTGATTATTATTAATTATTTATTATTAATATATTATTATTATTTATTAATTATTTAATACTTCACGGCTGAAATTTTAGGAACACTTTCTCAGAGTTTAATTTGGATCCACAATTCACGGAATTTACTTTGGGTAAAAATAGTCTTACTGCCGGAAGATCTTTTAAAGACTGTAATTTTAAACAGAAAATCTATTTAAAACTTTGGTTTGGATAATAACAATTATAAATATTAATTTTTATTATTTAAACTATTTAACATGTTTTTTTATTTTTTATTTGTATTTAAACACTTTAATTTGTTTTTGTTTTAGCAACAGATTTATTTTTTGTATTTTTTTTATGTTTGTCCTTTAAATAATAAACTAGGAAAAAATAGTTTTCAATCAATTATGCAAAGTTAAAAAAAAAGAGTTTTGATTAAGGTAGCATTTTTGGGTTATATATTATATTATATAATATATATATAGTATATATAATTTTATATATTATAGTTAGTATATATATATATTATATATATATTATAGTATATATCATATAATATATATATATGTATATATATATATTATATATATATAGTATAGTACCGAGATATATTATATATACTATATATATATATATATAGTATATTATTATATATATATATATAATAATATATATATATATATATTATATATATATATATATATAAGTATAATATATATATATACATACGGGTAGATATACTCGATCTTAATAGTAATACTATATATATATATATAAGTATCAAATATATATATATATTAATAACTATAGTATTTCTATATTATATATAGTATATATATTAAATATTATATACGTAATAATATTATATAAATATATAAATAAATATATATATATATATATATATTATTATATATATATATATGGTATTATATATATAATAATATCTATAGTTATTAGGGCTCAATAGTACTAGTAATAGGGATGACGTTAGATTGTGATGATAGTGATCATGCTGGTGAAGTAGAGCGTAGATTACGTTATGTCTATATAGTAAGTTATATAGAACTTAAGGCTATACGCAGTCCTTAAGCACTAATAGGGTAACATTAATCTTGCTAGAGAAGTAAAACAGGAATACCTATAAAAATGCTTTCGGGTAATTTAGCTTGAAATTATTTCGAAATAAATTATTTTTCGCAGAGCACGTTTCCTACTCCAAGTCTTTAATAATTGTTCCTATTCTTTTACGTAGATTCTATTTAGATTCTTAATACTTATTTTTTACGCGTTTTGCTTAATTTAATGTTTTTGCTTCTTCTTGATATTAGATATCTCCTTTTAAATGCTAATGATATTTTCGTAGAAGCCACTTTCCTGGATTCAACCTACAAATTCAGGGTTTTCACAGTATCTCTTATTACAATAAATGCTGCAATATACTGTAATTAATATAAGCGTTTAAACCGTGGAATAAAATATATATAATCTTAAGCACATTATGCTAATTAAAACATCCCAACGTCAATCAAGGAAAATTATGGCATGCTATAATAAGATTTAAATAAAACATGAGATATGTTCAAAAACCTGATCCTGTTTAACAGGGAAAATTGCCCGGTTTTCCTGAGTGGAGAACCAAACCACTCGACCAAAGATATCATTCGCTGAAATCGTGCGAGTCCGACACGCCGGACGCATTCTTGTGCGTGTGCTTCGTAAGGGGTTGTCAACTATCGATGATATGCCGCACCGTGTCGAACATTTGCTGCTAAAGACTGACATCGACTATTCCAGGCGAAGCTATACTTTAAAGCAAGTGAATCAGCAGACTAGGCGAGCGGTGAGCGGGATGGACGTAGACCGTAAGGATTGTTACAGTGACGTAAACGACGACGCTTTGCGAGCGCATACGGCTCGAAGATTCCGCAGCGAGCGTGAAAATTGGAGCACAGAGAAGGGTGAAGCTCCGAAGGTCTATCCTCCTAAATATGGCGAGATCGTTGGTAAAGAGGATCGGAAGCACAGGCGCCTTGAGATATTACATAAGAAGATTGAGTAACATTAAACGAGAAAGTTGCTGAATCTGTATAGAGATAGTCGAAGGCTAAGTATAAGTTACTGTGTGTATTCGCTCCATTACACGACTTGATTTTAAGGACAACCTGTCGCTAAAGCCGCAGAGCGAAAGATCGCTGGACGACAGCTTCGTGTTAATGCCCTGTCTTTGTGATATCCGCGTACTCGCTCAGCTGCTATATCTGCGTCGTCTATGCGCTCTCTCCAGACTCTCATCTTCTCCCTTTATACTATATAATTATATTAGTATATATATATATATATATATACTATATAATATATTTATATATATATTAATAGTATATATAATATATACTAGTTAATTATATGAATATGTAGTATTATATAGTAATACTGTAACCTACGTATATGATGGAATACTATAGAAGTGAGATAGTATACGTACTAGGTTTTAGACATTATAGCTCGAATATAGTATAGAGGATTCTGACGCTCTACTACGTTGCGATAGATGCTATGATAAGTACAGCTATTGATAATGTAGATTAATATAGTATACCTATAACTATATCGATAGTCACATTACATATGCCTTAATAAGTATGATCAGTGGGGCTGAGAGTAGATGCGAGTACGTAGATATCGGGTGTCAGCGGTCAGATAACTCGTGCATGCATGGGAGCTATGGGTGGCATAGAATGGTGTGATAGACAGGTAGCTATATAGAAATATATAGTATAATAATTTTGTCAGCCTACCAGAAAATTCCAAACCAACTGGACCAACAAAGTTCGCAGGTGCAGAACCAGACGACACTATGATTCATAAGACGCACAACTAATACCGCTCAGGCCCGCAGGACGTCGCGGTACAGACCAAGAAGCAGCCAGAGAAGTACTATCTGGTAAAGATATTCTCTGTCTTAACATTCTGTAATTGTTGTAACGCGAAGCCGGGGCGTGTTCAAAATCGGCTAGCGCAAAATAGTCCCAAAGTATTCCCGATATTCGGGCGGGTCTCAGCGTGCCTCACGATTACTATGAACGCTGCGCGTGGTGCGGTGCAGGAGAAGTCCGTACCTGATGAGACACAGAAGTTAACATTCTACTAGTGATAAAAGGGATCTCGTTTTATTTAAGAGTATTAATTTGTTTAAATACGTAAAATGTTTATGGATGTTATTAGTTATTTTTACTATATCATGATAGCAGATGATGAATAGCCGCATATACATAGTACTACCAATACGCTGTGATGCATAGTGATGAAGTGTCATGGATATAGAGGCTGACGCTGATTCGGTTATAGAGTAATAGGATTGAGTATGTTTGATTATGGGCTGGATCTGCGCGTCAGTAAAGGAGCTGATAGGACTTCAAGCGGACTGATGAATTAGTCTAATAGTAGACTACGTATTAGTGGACGTATATTACATAGGTATAATAGATAGTGCTGTGGGTGGGTGACTCAAGGTGAGTAAAGAACTTTATAACATATATTATAGTGAATACATATGATGAGAGCTAAGTGGGAGTATATATAGAGCGGCTATCTAGGTATGAGATACGATCAGACCGTCAGTATCAGAGCTATAAAGTAGTTAGAGCTAGAGTAATAACCAGATATTGTTGAATAGGTGACTGTGTAGCGGTGTGCGGGAAATCATTATGAGTACAGGCTGTGAAGTAAGATCAGACGAGGATTGCTAGGTGATTCATGATTTAGCGCCGTAAGTATAGGCCATATATACTATCAGCGGCAAGGTTGGAGCGTATAGTAGGATGTAGGTGGGGAGCTTATGTAGATGCTAGGCGCGGTATGAGATATGCATAGAAGTCGAAGACTCGTCGTGATTGGGGTAGATTTTACGATATTCGATTAATGAGACAGCATCGAGCGCCTCAACGAGTCAGTTGGGGAGGTAATAGTGGAGAGAAGTCCCTACTCTGAAAATAACTTTGTGATGTTTAGGAAGATTGTGATAGATATAGTATTAGGTATGACGTACGTATTATATTTGATAGTACTAGTATGATATATATAATAATTAGTATATAATATATATATATATTATAGTTATATCAGTATACATATACGTATAAATATATATGAGCTATATTTTATAGATATGTATATATATATTATATATAGTAGTATATGTTATATACTCTATATATATATTATATAATATACTTACTAATAATATTAATACGTATATTATACTAGCTATCATAGTAGATACATGATAATATACATGGATATATAATAAGCGTTATATAGTATATACTATTAGGTATGTTAGTATGATATCTAGTATATATAGTATAATAGAAGTATAAGTAATAGTATATAATTAGTGAAGTTATATATATAGTATAGAATATAACGTATATATAAGTAAGATACTGTTTATAGCTAGTTAGTATACTTAAGTGTACTGAATGAGTATCAGATATTATAGAGCGTTGTATTAGTATATATATAATAAATATGTATCTACAAAATTCAGTTACTAATGTGGATTATGTTACAAGTTATAGATATGAGTATTGGATATATTTATAATTATATATATAATCGGAAAAACGTTGCTATGTCGCGAGGTGGGCACGAGGCGGATTGTGACGGGTTGCGGCAGCACATGCTGCTAGACGGACCACTGGGTTCGAAGTCGGTGCATAGTAAGGGTGCGCAAGATGGGGGTGTATATAAAGTAACGATGTTTATAAATAGTAATAGTAATATTTAGTACTATAGTAGTAATATTATACATAGGATAGTATATACGTATACTATAATAGAGAATCTTAGAGTATTCTTGGGTTAATTTAGACGAATGATATACTATATATATTATGAGTATATATATGTGATATATGTATATATAAAAGGCATACTAAATATAGTATAGTATATATATATATAATATAGTATATGTTATACTTAATATATATCGATGAACTAAGTATATATAGATATCATATAATACTATATATCTAGTAATAGTCATATTTTAGTATAATAGTATGTGTACTGGAAAGGTCTTAGATTACTAATCATGGGCAATTTTTTACTTAACATTTTTTTCATAGTTTTGTATATTTGCACAACTATTTTCCGTCCAAGTAATTAAAAACAAAAACATCAGGTTGCTTACTAAAAATAATTTAAAAGAAAAAATCCAATTTTAAAATGAAAGCCACTATATAACCCGATTATTTTCTTTTTCATTTATAATTAATATACCTATATCTACTTGATTATAAATTCAGAATTGAAAAAAAAAAAGGATAAGCTATCTTTGGCGAACATTTCCAGAACTAATAAAATTATAAAGCTATGAAAGAGCTAAAAGGTAGTCAAAAAAGCAGCCAGAAAACATAAAGTATTCAATAGCTTTTATGTGCACTGTGCCAATAAAAAAACTTTTATTCCCTTTAGTTTATTCATTATTAAAATTACTATCGAGCCGTCCATTAATTTTAGGTGCTAAATAAATTTAATTATATATTATAATATAGTATTGATATAATATATAATATATATATTATATATATATATATTATATTTAGTATAATATTAGTTATTAGTTTATAGTATAATATGGATAAAGATTATTAATAAATATATATATTATTAAGTTATGGAAACTAGCTTTATTGCCGTAGGTTTAATAGAATTTTGGAGGATATTATGTTCCCATTGGTGTAAAAATATTTATATTTTTTTAGTATATTTTTATCATTAATTTATATGAGGAACAATAGGCAATAAAATTTTTGCCTTTCTCGATATTAAATATAGGGATTCTTTGGTGGAAAGGCGCAGCGGGAAACACTCATTGACTATCAAACGCAGTACCACACAACGACATCCTTTGCCTCCATCACCTAGAATATCGCGATGGCTCCGGCAATTTAATTTAAAAGTATAAGAGTAAAAGTGATATACATAATATTAGTATAATATATATATATATATTATATATTATATTTATATATATATATATAATATATATATAATTATATATATATATATATATATATATATATATATATATATATATTATAATATATATTTATATATTTATATCTATATATATAATATACAGGGTTAGTATATAGTCATAATAATAATTAGAAAATATTTCAATAAAAAAAACTAGCGTTAAACTTAACTTAAAAGCTTAACGGGGGACGGAAATTATTCGCACATTGTAAGGACACTGAAACGTTTATTTTTTATTTTTTTGTTATTAAGGGAGACTCGAGCTTTTCGTGCTTCGTTTGATGCGCTACTTTTGTCCAAAGAGGGCTGAGAGAGAGATAGATCCCAATCAAAGTCGACTTTTTGCTATGTGCAGTGGGAACTGGGTGGATTTTTGGGAAGAAAGGATCTTCGTTTGGGTTGTTCTTTTTACAACTTTTTACTGGTTTGTAGAATTTAACGATATTTTGAGGAATGAAAATTATGAAATTTTGTAAGGAATCAAGTGGACTAAATTCACCCCTAGTTGTTTTGGTTTAAATTGTCTTTATGTAGATATATATATTGATTTCTATTTGTAATATTTATAATATTTGTTGGTTTGTATTAATTTGGTGTTTTTTTTAATATAGTGGTGTTGTTGATGTTTAGTGCGCTCCTTCTCACGCGAAAGGCCCTTTATATTAGAAGCCCTAAGCAGTTCTACGACGTCTTTTCCGTCCAAGTACATCTGAAGTGAAGGAGTTGAACGGTTCCTTTATTTCAGACGCATTTCTTTTACAAAAACTTGCAATTACCCAAGTCTCCGCCCTGTATAATAAGATAGAAGAATAGACATACCAAAAAAGCTAAACAAATATAGAATTCGAACCGGCAGGAAGACCCCTACTAACACTCACACAGACGCAATAACGCCATAACATCAAAATTTTCTTTCCGTCACACAGCTAGGGTTGTCCAAGGACACCAAAGCAACATTTACCAAAGAGATCAATTATTTCAACTCCAAAAATAAAAATCGTTTACCTTGAAACACCTCCCTTAAGAACCCGCGCACTTTCAATAACCTCCAAACCCACAACTGTGGTAATACCAAATTCCCTTGTCTTTCAAAGACAATGTCCTATTATAATAGTAGGCCGAAACCTAACGACCCACAGAAGAACCAATCAATACAAACTAGATCTAATCAAAGACAACATAAACTCAGGGCGTTCACCCACCAAAGATTCCTAAAAAAAAAATTGCAAGCAGGAAGACGTACAAAACCAAATTTAATTAAAAACATACACCACATAATCCCCACAGCAAAAAAGAGAATCATTTAATAGAATTCAATAGTATGGTATCTAATTTACCCCCATAATTTATATACTCTACAATAAAAACAAATTTCACAAACAACCAAAGTTGAAATTTTTTCGATGGGCTTGAATCTTTAGAAAAAATTCAATAATTTGCTATCGTCAAAATATTTTCAAGTCAACTTAAAAAAAAGAAAAAAAACAACCAACCGAAAATCCCTTCCAAAGACATCAACCCACAGTTCCTGACAACCACTGATGAATTCTCTCGGATTTCTTGAACAAGGTTGCACGTAACAACGCCAACGAAAGGTAAAGTCGAGTTCTCCCTTAATAAATAAATAATAAAATAATGTAGTGTCGTTGAGTTGCTAGAATAATGGCAGATCAACACTTTCATACTGATCTGCAGATTCTAAGTTTTGTTTGGAAAATTTAATTAAAGCATTCTAGTCAGTATATATTATATATAGTATATTAATGAATGTATTATTTTTATTTGTGTATATAATTTATTAATAATATTATACATATATAATAAAATTAAACACGTAATTTATATATTATATTTTATATGATATATATATATATATATATAAGTATATATTATAGTATATATATATATGTATATATAATTTTTTTAAATAATTTGCCGTAGAGCCCATCGGCATATTCTGGGTTGAAGGGAAGGTGTCGGTGGTGGTTGGGTTACTGGACTTTCGTTTGATAGGTCAATGCAGTGTTCGTCACATGGCTTCCGCAATACATCATTGACGTATAGATATCAAGGATTATTTATGGGGCAAATTTTTAATGCGTAGAGTTTCACACCATATAATTTTTTATTTGCCCCATGAAATTATACTTAAAAATAATAATTTTACACAAGACAAAATATCACAACCGTAAAATATTTAATTTTTGATTATTAATGACTAATTATTATTTATAGGTGATAGGTAACATGTTATATAGTATATATATATATTGTATATATAATTATATTATTATATATATATATCATATTTATAGTTATCTTTAGATATATATTATGAATATATACTATAGGTATATAATTACTACTCACTCTATTATATATATAAATAATATATATAAATATATATATATATAGTATTATATACTATATATAGTATATATATATATATATATATAATTATATATTATATTATATTATTAGTTATATATAATATATACTTATATATATATATATATATAATATATATATATATAATATATATTATTATAATACTAATATATATAGTAGTATATTAGTATATTATGTATATATATATATATATATATATATACTATATATATAATATGAAATGTATATATATGGTTATGTGTTCTTCCATTCTAAGTTAAAAAGGTTTTTGCATGTTACATGCACGAATTATTATTATTATTATTATTATTATTAATTTTATTATTAAGAAACGTTGAAATATTTTGAGATTTATTAAAGGAAACTTTGGTAATATTGTTAATTCATTAATTATTAATTATTATTATTATTTTTATTATTTTTTTATCCATTCACCAACAATATTTAAATATATTCTATTATTTGCTTTGTTTTATTTAAGCTAATGTATAACCGAGCTTGCTCTTCTAACTAAAAAGTGATGACTTTTAAAACACTTGTACAAATCTTGATTACTATATTTTATTAATATATATATATAAGTATATATATATATATATTATATAACTACTATAACATATTATCTAATATTAGTAGTAGTAATATATATATATTTATATTATTATTATATGTATGTATAATATTATATATAGTATTTTTATATTAGTTCATTATATTTATATTACCATAAGGCACTATATATATATATCAGTATATATATATTATATTATTATATAGTATTTGATGAATGATACTCATTAAAAGTTTGAGGAATATATGTTATATATTGTATATATATAGTAGTATATAGTATATAGTATTATAAGTCCCGTTCCTCTAGTAATAGATATGCTAGGTTGAATGTATAGCTATATAGTGATCATATAATCACTATAGAAGTATAAAAAGTAAGTAAATGATATATTATACATACAATTATATAGATAGATATCAGTAGTTATTATATTATGGTTATGGCGGTAATAGTAGTTACGCTAGTGTATGACGGTAGAGAAATTCGAGTTGTATAACTAATGGATACATGCATATATTTGGTCTAGGGTCTAAGCATTAACTATTGTAATAATTAATGCTACTAGAAATTAATCATATGAAGGTATAGTAATAGAGGTTATTTTATTCTATCTATGAAATTACATGTTACACATATCATATAAAATAATAATATAAGAGCTAATAGGGTAAGTGTAATATTAATTCCGTACGCTATGTGTGTAGATTAATAGTCAATAAGAGGGATAGTAATAGTTGTAGTTAGTAAGGTTAGGAATAATATCGCTCAATGTAGTAGTATTACGGGTATATATTTCTATACCTACTAACTATATGATAGTAGTTTATATATACTATATATATAGACATATTATATATATGATATATGTACGTATAAGGCTTAGAGTTTAGATAATTTTTGGAGAATAAACATACATCAAGTAAATAATAATAAGTAATAAATAATATAATAAATAATAATAATAATAATCTAATAATATATAATAAATAAATAACTAATAATATAATATATATAATGAAATGATGAAGTAATAGAATAATTATTATTATTCTTATTACTCTATTAAACTATTATTTATTTTATTATTATTATTATTAGATTATTTATTATTAATTTTTAATTGATTATATATGTATGTATTTAATTATGTTTATTATATTATTATTAATTATTATTCAATGTAATCTGGTAAAATAATTGATTATTATTGATCCTATTATTATTATTGATTTATTAAGTATTATTATTATTTATTGTTCATTATTTTAATTATTATTATCTTATTATTCACTTTTGGGTTTTATTTATGTAATTTCTATATTGAAAAAAAGAATTCATAAATAATTTTTAATTTTTATTATTTAAAAATAATAATAATAATAATCAATTTTTATATGGGATTTTTTAAATGAAATGAGGATAATGAATAATAATTAGATAATAATCAATAATATAATAACTATTGTAATGAAATAAATCAATAATAACTAATAATAATAATAATAATTATTAAGAAGAACAGTCAAAGAGTTCTTGAGTGAATTTGTTGTATTTAAAATTAAGCTGTACTAAAATTCTGTGATAAGTTGGGACGTAATCGCAATGGCAAAGTTGTTCGTACGGTACCTTTATATATATAGTTAGCGTACTAGTATGTATATAGTTTTACTATACTATAATATATTCTATAGTATAGTAATATAGTAACATGATATGTATACTATTATACTTTATATATATTAGTTATATAGTATATATATATATAAATATAGTGATCCTGAAAAGTGTCAAAGCATAAATCATTTTTAACTTCAATAAAATAATAAAATAATGTTTTTATTTTCCATTTGATATAAAACTCACTTGCCTAGCTTTTGGTTCATTGACATAGTGTTGGTATTTAATATAAATATTTAATATTAACTATATAATTAGCTGTCTCTTTTAATATACCGATTATCATTTCCAATGTAGAAATTACATAATTATATTTAACATGATTGAAGAGGTATCGAGGCTGCCTGCTCTGATTCGGAGCGATATTATTTCATATCGTCAGATCTTTCTTAATCTAAAATTGAAATCATTCTTTTTTCTTAACATAAAGAAGTCTAATATTTAGTTTCATCACAGAATAATGCCATTTATTATACGGCTTTAGAAAAAATTTTTTTAGTCTTTACTTGAAGTATAGAATTTGACAATAGTGATATATATATAATCGTAAATATTATGATATATAATATATCATATATTTTAACTATTATTATATATATATAATTTATATCATATATATAGTATATACTTATATTATAGTATAACAGTAGTATATAGGTATATAAATATATATATAGTTATTATATATTATATATATAAGATATTATAATATATAATAATATATATTATAAATATTGAGACTTTCAGAATAAAATTAAATGTTTGATTTTTTTCTGGTGGACCCCCTAAAATTTGTGCAAATTGGCCTTAAAAAAAATGAAAATTCGCAAGTTCAGTTTAATTCTATAAACGTTAACACACCGTGCCGGTTCAATTGAGGGTCGCAGTAGGTTAAAGGATAAGCTGCACCGATTTTTTGCAGAAAATAATCGCAGTTTTTCCTTTTCATAAAATAAAACATTCTTTCTACACAAACCTAGATTTTTTATATTTTATTTTATAGGCGAAATTGTTGCTTGTGTCTTGGAAGTTTTACTTTACACGCATGACTTTTTTTTGTTTAAGAACCTATTAGATTTGAAATATGCCTGCGATTTATAATCTTTGATCGGACAAATTGATGCCTTTTTTCCCTCAAAAGTGGAACTTTTTATGCAAATGTCAAAAAACATTGTAACATTCAAAGTTTACATTATGGGATTTGCCAGATTTTTGCTTTTTATTTTCATTTTACATTTTGTCAGTCATAAACTTTTGATA
>JABUQX010002621.1:0-5000 GCA_015478945.1 Trachelipus rathkii | reverse complement strand
AAAATTCCGATAATAAAATAATAATAATAATAATAATAATAATAATAATAATAATAATATAATAATAATAAGAATAATAATCGAATTATATTATATAGTAATAAAAGATAATAATCATAATAATATATCGATAATAAAAAAATTAAAATAATAATAATAATAATAATAATAATAATAATAAAATTCTAGAATCTTTTTAAATAATAATAATAATAATAATAATAAAAATAATAATGAGAATAATATTAATAATAATAACATTAATAAAAATAATAATGTGGCTGATAATGATACTTATGATTATAGTAATCATTTATAATAATAATAATAATAATAATAATAATATAACAAAAATATAATCAATAATAATAATAATAATAAATAATAATAATATAATAATATAATAATAATAATAATAATACTAATAACTAATAATAATGAATAATAATAAATAATAGTAATAATAAATGGTAATAATAAATAATAATAATAATAATATAATATATAATAATAATATTATAATAATTATAATATATAATAATAATAATAATAATAATAATAATAATAATAATAATAATAATAATAATAATAATAATAATAATAATAATAACAATAACAATAACATAATAATAATAATAAATAATATATAATAATAATAATAATATATAATATAATAAATAATAATACAATAATAATATATAATATACATAATAACTATAAATAATAACAAAAATAATAATAAAATAATGATAATAATAATATATAATCATAATAATATAATAAATATAATAAAAATAATAATAATAATAATAATAATGAGTAATAAATAATAATAGTAATATTAATGGTTAATAATAATAATAATAATAATTAACAATTATAATAATAATATACATAATAATAATAATAATAATAATAATAATAATCAATAATAATAATAATATAAAATAAATACTAATAAAAAATAATAAATATCATAAATAAAAAAAACAAGCACAATAAAAATATAATAATAAAAATAATTATATTAATAAAACAATAATACAATAAAAATAAATACATAATAATAATAATAATAATAATAATACTATACAAAATAATAATAATAATAATAATAATAATCAAAAAATAACTACTATAATAATACATATAATACATAATTATAATATAATAATAAATAATATAATAATAATAATAACAAAAAATAACTAAATAATAATAATAATAATAATAATAATAATAATATAAAATAATAATATAATATATAATAATAATAATAATAATATAATAATAATAATAATCAATATAATAATAATAATAATAACAAAAATAATATAATATAATAATAATAAATAATATATAATAATAATAATAATAATAATAATAATAATAATAATAATAATAATAATAATAATAATAATAATAATAATAATAATAATAATAATAATAATAATAATAATAATAATAATAATAATAATAATGAGTGAAGATATTTGAATAAACATTGTATTTTAATTTTGCCATTTTTTTCCTACTAAAAAAGTCTATAATATACAAGAGTAAATTAATTTAATTATATTATTATAGTTGTTTATAATAAATCATAAATTCAATGATAGTTTGATTATTTCATTTTTATGAATTCAACAAAGGGATATTATAATGAATCATAATTTGAAGAAACATAATTTTAGATGAATAAAGGGAATTTGTGGTGAATATTTTTTTGGTAATTATAATTTTATATAGTAGGGGATGGGGAGTTTAGTTGGTAGGAATAACAATGATAAAATTTTATCATTTCAGTATATTTTGTAGAAATATTGATAGTAGTAGTAATATTGAATTTTTTTTTTTTTTTTTTTTTTTACAGATAAACACAACCACTCACGGGCAGAGCCCTAAAATAGGAAGGGGTGTACTCAATTAACGTCCGAGCAGGACGAAGCCAAGCCCTGGGAGAAAATAGCTCGCATTTTACCTCCCTACCAGTTGCGAACCTGGGACCATCGCTTTGTTTGGCGAGCGCTCTACCACTGAGTTACCGGAGTTGCTATTACTTTATTACTGAAAGATCAAACTTAAATATCGCCATTTTTATAGGATTTAATTTATTCTTGAAGTTGCCAAAATATTATGTACAATAATTGAACCATTTTTTTAAATAAACTTTGTTAATAAAATAGACATTTTATTTTAATTAAATAATCATTTTACCCAGATCCAGCTGCAGAACCGCTAGGGTTTAAAAGGAGCCGGAGCCGGAGCCGGAGCCGGAGCCGGAGCCGGAGCAGGGAAAAAAATATATTTTGGGTTGAGCCGAAGCTGATGGAAAGAAAATCTCTTTAATATAGAATAAAAGGGTTCGGAAGTGGATTATTTTAAATGTTGGAGCCACATCCGGAGGAGCAACATCCGAAGGAGATTTAAAAATTACAGAACCGTAGCCGGATTTGGAGCAAAAAAATTATATAACTACTTAATTAAACTAGGGTTTAGCCTAGGCACCTTGTGCGGTGGTATGCTTCACACATCTATAGTGTCCCTGTGTGGTGCGAAAGAAGGGAGGAGAGAGGGAGGAGAAGGAGTAGGGGAGGGAGGGGAGAGAGAGAGAGAGAGAGACGAGGGGGAGAGAGCGGAGGGAAGAGTAAGGGAGAGAGGAGGAGGAGTAGAGGAGAAGAGAGGAGGGAGTTTAGAGAGAGGAGGAGGAGAGGGAGGGGGAGGAAGGAGGGGAGGAGAGGGAGGGGGGAGGAGGGAGGGGGGAGAGGAAGGATGGAGCAGGAGTAGGGGGGGGAGTAGGTACAGGAAAGGCGGAGGGGAGAGGAGAGCGGGAGGAGGCAGAGGGGAGGTAGGTTACGACAGAGGTAGAGGAGGAGAGAGGGGGAAGGGGGAGGGAAGAGGGGAGGGGAGGGTAGAAGAGAGAGAGGAGGAGGGGAGGGGAGCAGGAGAGGAGGAGTTTAGGGAGAGGAGGGGGGAAGAGGGAGGGAGCAGGAGAGAGGGAAAGGGGGGTTTCACGGCGAGGTACGGAGAGTGCAGGTTTAGGGAGAGAGGAGGGAGAAGGGTTAAGGGGGAGGGAAGAGGAGGGGTAAGGAAGAGAGGTAGAGAGGGGAGAGGGGGTCGGAGAGAAAGAGAAAGAGTTTAGGAGGGAGAGGAGAGCGTAGAGGAGAGAGAGAGAGAGGGGAGAGAGGAGAGAGAGAGGGGGGGCGGGAAGGAGAGAAGAGAGGAGAGGGAGAGAGGGAGGGAAGAGAGGGGTAGAGGAGCGGGAGAGGGAGGGAGAGAGGTTAGAGGAGGGAAGTGTTAGAGAGGAGAGAAAGAGGAAGTATGGGAGGGAGCAGGGGGTAGGAGGGAGGAGGAAGGAGGGAGGAGAGGGGCAAGGAGTAAGAAAGTAGAGAGGAGTAGAGGAGGGGAGGAGAGTTTAAGCGGCGGGTTTAGGAGATAGGAGAGAAGAGGAGAGAGAGGAAGGAGAGAGAGAGAGAGGGGAGGAGGACGAGAGGGAAGGGATGGGGGAGGGAGTAGAGAGGGAGAGGGAGTACGAGAGGGAGAGGGAGGGGGTAGGAAAGAAAGGGGAGAGAGAAGAGAGAGTAGAGAGCGAGAGGAGGGGGGAGGAGAGGTGGAGTTAGGAGAGGGAGGGGAGGGGAGAAGAGGGGAGGCAGGGAGAGGGGTTAGGGAGGCGGTGGAGATGTAGACGAGAAGGAGACGAAGTAGGTAGAGGAGAGGGGGAGGAGGGAGACGGAGGGAGACAGAGGGACGGAGAGAGGTAAGGAGAGGAGGGGGGGGAGACGAGAGGGAGGAGAGGAGAAGGGGGATGGGTAGACGACGAGCAGGGAGCGGGGGAGTTTAGGAAGGGTTAGGAGGAGAGCAGAAGTCTAGGAGAGAGAGAGGAGAGAGGAGACGAGGAGGTTTAGAATAGAGAAGAGGAGGGAAGGAGGAGTAGAGGGTAGAGAGAGAAAAGGGGTAGAAGAGAGGGTAGGGAAGGTTAAGGGAGGAGGAAAGGAAGAGGAGAAGAGAGGCTGAGTAGAGGGGAGGGAAAGGGAGGAGGGGAAGGAGGGGAGGAGAGAGGGGGGGAGAGGAACGAGAGAGGGGAGAGAGTGAGGATTAGAGGCGGAGAGTTAGGGAGAGGGAGGAGGAGGGAGAAGAGATGGTAGAGGGAGAGGAAGATGGAGGGTAAGGGGGTGGGGAGGAGAGAGGAGGAGGAGGAGTAGGCAGGTAAGAGAGGAGAGAGCGGAGAGGAGAGCGAGGGAGAGGAGCAGGGAGGGAGGAGAGGGAGCAGGGATGCAGGGCGGATAGAGAGGAGGAGAGAAGAGAGAGGAGAGAAAGGAGAGGGGGAGGCGGAGCAGAGAGGGAGGGAAGGGGAGAGGAGGGTAGCTTAGTAGAGAGGGAGACATTAGATAGGAGAGAGAGAGGAGAGAGAGGAGAGAGCAGCGTAAGGGAGAGTAGGAGGCAGAGAAGGGTAGGAGAAGAGGGGAGTAGGAGAGGAGGAGAGACGAGAGGAGAGAGAGGAGAGGCGAGGGGGAGCTTAGAGGGGCAGGAAGGAGGAGAGGAGAGAGGAGGGAGTAGAGAAGAGAGTTAGAGGAGGAGAGAAAGAGGTTAGGGAGAGTTTAGTCAGAGGGGAAGGGGGAGAGAGTGGGGAGAGGGAGAGGGAGTAGAGGAGGAGAGGAGTAGAGAGGGGGAGATGAGAGAGAGGAGCAGGAGTAGGAGAGAGAGGGGGGAGTAGGGAGGAGTAGAGGGGAGAGGAGAGGGGGTACGGGAGGAGGAGGAGAGAGGAGGTTAGCGTAGAAGGGAGTTTGAAGCGGGGTAGGGTAGGGGGAAGAAAGGAGAGGGAGGTAAGAGGGGGAGGGGGGAGAGAGTTAGGGAGAGAGAGGGCGGAAAGCAGAGAGAGAGGAAGAGTAGGTGTTTGGGGGGGGGGAGGCAGTAGCGAGAGAGAGAGAGAAGGAAGCAGAGGGTAGAGGGGTAGAGAAGAGGGAGGGGGGAGGAGGCAGGGTAGGAGGATACGTGGCCGT
>JABUQX010002620.1:12500-15000 GCA_015478945.1 Trachelipus rathkii | reverse complement strand
ATATATATATATATATATTATATATATATATATATAAAATATATATATATATATATATAATATATATATATATATATATTATATTATATATATTATGACGATATATATATATATATATATATATATATATATATATATATATACGCGTGTGCGTATTCATGTATATGTGATTTACGTATTACAGATAATTCAAAAGCAAATATAATATCGGTCTTTTCAGAATCTGTACTAATATCTAGTATTAACTGGTAGTTTAAACTTAACCTATTATTATTATTATTATTATTATTATTATTATGATTATTATTATTATTATTATTATTATTATTATTATTATTATTATTATTATTATTATTATTATTATTATTTTATTATTATTATTAGTATAAAAATATTATTATTTATATTATTATTAATTATTATTATTTTGGTGTGTAAGGCCTTTATCTGGAGAGGCATATTCTACAAGGCAATAGATAGTCTGAAGGAAGGCTATTTACATGAACCTGAAAATCGGTTTTCATTTCAAAGCCATCTCCGAAAAAGTCCCCCCCCCCCCCATGCGTCATAAACTAGCATATCAATTTTAACAATAATGTTTTCCTCGAGGGAAGATGCGCTGTATCCCCAGCGAAACTTGCATGGGAAAATGGTCTAAATTGATCCAATCATAATTGCCATTTTTGCGTGACCTGGATCAAAACGAGTCAATTGAATGTACAATTTTCAATGAAGAAAAATTTCGAATTTCAATTTTTTTTTTTTTTAATTTTAAGGCTAAAAAGAGAACACAATCAAAATACTTTTTATTCTTCGCATTTAATTGGTCAAATTAATTTTAAGAATTTTATAAATAACGAAAATTTCTTATCCTTCATTGAACTATCTTTCTTTGCACTTTAGATTATGTAAAACATCTGCAATTCAAAACTAACCCAACAAACTTCAAAGATTTTCAATTTAAAAATTATAATTTAGGACTTTCCACTAGTATTCTGTTTTATATTGGACTTTATTTCTTCTTCTACAGACTTTTATTATTTAACAAGACTTGTCGAGAGAGAGAGAGAGAGAGAGAGAGAGAGAGAGAGAGAGAGAGAGAGAAGAGGGAGAGAGAGAGAGAGAAGAGAGAGAAAGAGAGAGATAGAGATAGAGAAGAGAGAGATGAGAGAGAAGAGAGAGAGAGAGAGAGAGAGAGAGAGAGAGAGAGAGAGAGAGACACCAAAACTACTAATGTAAATATCAAGACAAATATAATCAGATTATATGTTTCATTTCTTAGGATATTATAAACCTGCGAATAAAGTCAATTTAAATTATGCGCTAAGAAACCTGGGCTTAATAAACTTTTCCTACTGTTGTTGCTTTTAATAAATTTTATAGTTGTACACTAGGTGAGCAATGAAACACCTATACAAACTAGTATGCAATAATAATAATAATAATAATATATAATATAATAATAATAATAATATAATAATAATAATAATAATAATAATAATAATAATAATATAATAAGTATTTACACACACACACACATATATATATATATTTATATATAATATTTATATATATATATTATATATTATATAATATATATATATATATATATATATATAATATATATATATATATATATATATAATATATATATATATATATATATATATATATATATATATATATATATATATATATATATATCAGTGGCGGCTTTTGGGGTAGGCAGAGTAGGCAACGCCTACTTGCCTTAGTGAGCCCAAAAAATATTAAAAAGTCAGCATATATATATATAATGATTTCGTTCGAAGGCTAGCTTTAAGATGCCGGCATCAATTTCTACTCGATTTCCTTTTTTAATATTAGCGATCGGGGTGGCAATTGTTACTTCTCTGAGTCAAAAATTTGGTTCTTTCTCTAAGGCTAGGGCAATTTTGGATGTTGCCTGACGATCTCAGCAGGCAGTCATTTTTTTTTTAATAATCCCCATTTAAATTGCATTAGCAAGAAATAATAATAATATTATTTAATAACATAATTATAATAATTAACTAATTAATAATTTTATGCTAACTTGATCATCTCTTATACCGACTTATTTAATTCATAATTTCATTTAAAATTATTGACTCAACCAGAGTCTGAGAAAACGCGCTTGAGTCAGACTCTTCCTCGGCTACTTTGTAGCTTGCCTCTGCAGACCAGTAGCTCCATTTTCATGTTATTAATGGGAATGAATTTGTGGGAGTTTGGAGTTAGTAATAATACGATTTTCATATTATTTATTATATTAATTTATTACTGATTTTGGTGTGTTTTTAATAAAATTGAGCTGTTAGTTTTAAAATACAGGGATATTGGAATCGTATTCGATTTTGGTTTCATTAAAAATTACTAAATTCTTTTTCGAGAGTTGTAGGCCTATTGAAATTCAAATGTTAGAATATGTGCAATACAGGGAGTGATTCATATATGAAACCATTCATTCTCTTGCATTGTC
>JABUQX010002620.1:0-7500 GCA_015478945.1 Trachelipus rathkii | reverse complement strand
ATTGTTAACACTTTTAATGTCAAAAAATATGTTTAGAATGTCAAAAAGCTGTGAAGTCAGAAAAGTAGATTATTTAATTTTATTATATATAAATATATATATTATAATAATATTATATATATATTATAGTATATATTATATTATATATTATAATATATATAATATATATATATATATATATATAATATATTAATATATATTATAATATATATAATATATATATATTATATATATATAATATATATATATATAATATATTATATTTATATATATATATGACCTGTTATGTTTACGTCTCCGTCAGTTTTTTCGATATTTTTTTTTCAATATATTTCTAGTTATATTGATCCTAACAATCAATTTAAGTGGTGACCGGACATGATTCAAAATTTTTTAGTACCTTTTACGTTTTTCCGACTCCGTCAGTTTTAATTTTTTTTTTTTTAACTAAAGGAATACCCAAGGGTAAACCGCAAAGGTAGCAGGAATCGTGGTCTCTCGGCCTTCCGGGGAACGACGGGGTAGGACATTCCCCCACCTCCGGGAGGGTCTTTCGGACCCCGCCTCCTTTGGTACTTGGGGTGTCGCGGGTTCCTCCGCCCCTCCCTACGGGGTATGGAAAACGTTCCCCCACTCTGTTCCCCGGGCTCGAGCCCCCGTACTTTTGCGTGATATACCTGTTTACCAAATTTTATTTAATAATTGTTATTATTAAAAATAATAATAAAAAAATATATTAAATTTGTACATTTTTCTAACTAAACTTTTATAGTGATTCTAAAAATGTATGTACAGCCACTATAGCTATAGTACTTTTAAAGATTAAAAAAAAAATACCGTATTACTTTTTTTTTTACATTTTCCAAACTAAAATTTTACCAGGATTCCAACAATGTAATTATTTTAACTGTAGGTATAGTAGTTTTCAAGATATGGCTTTCGTGATTTTGTCGTTGAAAGTGCAACTCATATTATATATATATATAATATATATACAATATATATATAATATAATATATATATATATATATATATATATAGTATATAATATATAATATTAATATTTAATATTTATATTTTATATATATATATATACATAATATATTGATATAATTTATATATATATATATATAATATATATACTTCAATAAATGATTTAATATTAATGAAAAACACTTTAGATCAAAATCTTCCCACATATTCACACAAAACGCCTTGAAAACCTTTCATAAAAAATAACATCGTAAATATAAAAATAATAAGCTATAAAATTATGTTAATGATTAAATAAGTTTAATGATACACAACAAAGAGACAAAAGAAACGACAATGAAGAGAATAAAATGAAAATAAAAAAAGGACAAATTAAAACCTCTTTATATATTTTTTGAGCTCCACACCTCAACAAAAACTCGGTAGGGTAAAGTAAAATTGTTTCTAAAATATGTTAGGGTAAAATAGGGGATTTTGTGATATAAGAATTTGTGACTTCAAACAAACTTGAGCCAACATTTGTTTTATAATTTTATTTTCATTTTCTTCCAAATGTTCGAGAGCCAAACATGAAACATCACCGACCACACTCCAGAATGTTTAACAAAGAATTTTATCGCAATGTTATCTCTGGAAAAAAAAGAATCAGTTTCTTTTTTTGTAAGAGAAAACAATATTCTTGCTTATGTACAAGAATCAAACCCTTGGTATTGATGAGGAACTTTAAAACAAGAAAAAAAATGAAATTGTAACCGACGAAGTAAATTCGAACCGATTAAACCCACGTAAAGAATATCAAATGTTACATTCAATTAATGGAAAGGAAGCTAAATTTTTCATTATGCTGATATGAATGGTAAAAATTTAAGCTTAACCTTGGAAATAGTGTTCTATTTTTGTCAAGGTTATTTCACAAATTCTAACAAAAGTGAAAACTTCAAAACCAAGCCGTGATACTGTTATCCGTATCCACAGACTGATAATATATACCTTGATGATTGAGAGGGAAACTCGTCAAATTTTTCAAGCACTTACCCATGATATTTGAGTTGCTGATTCATTCGATATTGGGCAAACAAATCATGTCTAAATAACCGTGACTAACTTCGAATAATTCTAAATTAAAATAAAAATAAACTGTAATAATTTAAACTTAACTAATGGGTAGAGATCAAAATCGATTTAAAAAAAAAAAACAAAACAAAAAAAACATGAGTTTTTCTTCTTATCGATTATATTACAATCTCACCTCAAGGACTACTTACTGTTCGATGGTGCTTTGAAAATAACGATTTGTATTATCTGCTTATAAATGGTATTGAACGTCTACAAAGGGCCGCCTAATTAATACAATCATATTCCCTTCACGCTTTTTAAATATTGTCTTTTTATATTTCAATTAAATTAAATTTTTTCATTTTAACCAATTTCTGTTCCATGTAAAACTTTGTACGTAGACAGCATAATACAGAGAATTAACTGTTAGATTCGCTTTCAACTTGTAGCCACCACACTTAGAACGCACAACACACACACACACAACACACACACACACAACACACACACACACCACACACCACACACACACACGCACGCACACGCACGCACACGCACGAATATTGAATAGTTGTAGCTTGAAAAGGTGACCTAATAAATATTTCTCTTTTTCTAATATAATTTAAATGGAGAAATATCTTTTTATTAACTTTATTTGTATTTAGTAATTTGTTTTATTATTAAAATTGACAAGAATTGCAAATACAATTTTGCTTTTTCATTTTTTCCGATAGAAATATTATTATTATTATTATTATATTATATTATTATTATTATTATTATATAATATATATTATTATATATATTATTATTTTATTCATTATTAATATTCATTATTATTTTACACTGCACAACAATGAAATGGTTTCGGGCTCAAAATTAGCTTATTCTTATGTATTTTCCACCTGCTGTATTCAAAAATCACAATAAAAATGATCGATTAGTTCTTGCTTTGGATATACAGTGACATGTAATTTTTTAGAGTCTACATTTGTAGTAATGGGGAATTTTGTTTTTTGGGAACTGTCACACCTCTCAAACGGACATAACAAAACGTTCCCCAGATGTTAGTAGGTTATAAACATAATAACTGTTAATATGACTGTGAGTTTCATATTGTTTATGCTTTATTTTTTTCCGAATTTCTGATTTTGGAGTGCTTTAGAAGTGTAAAATTTGCTATATCAAAATGCTACGAAAATGTGTAAATTTAGAGAATAATTTTTGTTACTTATGTGGTTGAAAATAACATTTCGTCACGGGAAACGCAATCTACGTCTCTTGTGAACACTTGTCTACCAGCTTATTTTGGTATGAATGTAGGGGCCAGGAATAAGGTCATGGGTTTTCACTATATGTTGAACTCTTGTTCAGTTATACTACGAGCAATGGCTGAAAAAAGAAAAAACGATGTATAGTTTTGCTGCTCCTATGTTACCGGAGCCTACAAACCATACAGGATGACTGCCACTTCTGCTTGACTCCACCTATAAAGGCAGGGTTGTCAAGGAAGAAAAGAGGGACAGTTTTGAAACCGAATCTCCTCTGCTATTCGACTATTACACATTCAGATAGTCTACCAGTTCCCTTCTCCACCTTACATTATGAGCTGAAATGAGGAAAATGAAAAAGTGTGGAAGAGGAAGAACCAATAGCCTTCAACATTCCATGACCCAGATTTGAGGTAAACGATGAACACCGCACACTGAGTTCAAGTCGGAATTGATGATCTCATCGAGACCTTTGATTGTCAAGGAGAAGGCAGAACTTCTAGCGTCAAAGACTTACAGCAAATGTAATCTTCTCCAACGCGATGTCAGGGTCTCACAGTACAGAGAATGTCAGAGGGATCTGCTTCCCTTTTTTTGAGAGGAAAAAAACAATCTGGTTGTTTGCTGCACGTTAAATGGGCTGATGAAATATTTGAAATTGGAACATAATCCAAACTGAATGGGAGCTATTCATTAACGCCTCCAAACTAATTTTTAAACTGAATAATACACAGGGCAAACGTCTTTCCTTCTATTCCTTGTTGGTCATTGCAGATTCACAAATGAAGGAGAATTATGCAAATGGACAGCCCTCCTCGACTCAATCAAATTATGGTGACACAGGTGGAAAATCTGTGGCAATCTCAAGTCATCACTGTACTCTTAGGATTGCAACAGTACACTAAGTACTGCTGCTTTTATGTATGGGGACGTATGGTAGAGAAAGCACTTACTTCAAGCAGACCGGACCTGCCAAGAAATCTAGATTCTAGCGAGAAAAAGTGTCGTGCCGAGTCCCTCGTGGACCCAAAAGATCTGATTTCTTCCACCTTCATAAAACTTTCCTACCCCTTTTCAAAGTATGACCAGGAAGAAGGATGCCCTTTAAGTACTTACGAGACAAATTTTCTAGATTGAGTGATGCAAAAGTTAAGGAAGGTATTTTTGTTGGCCACAAATTCGACCTATGTAAAGATTCTGCTTTTGACCAGAGTTGGAGGGGAAAGAAAAGAAGCTTTGGAAGCCCCTTAAGGAGTTATCCATGGATTTAGGCAACAAAAACATGCTAATTACACCTCAGTTGGTGACAATACTTCTGGAAAAATACCATCAACTCAGATGCAACATGTCCCTTAAACCATTTTCTCCACTCCCACCTAGACTGTTTCCCTCCTAGTTGTGGAGCTGCAGTGACGAACACGGAGAAAGATTCCATCAGGATATTTCTGTAATTGAACAAAGATATCAGGGGGCCTTTGGAATGAAGCTATGCTTGCGGATTACTTGCTGGTCGTTGTGTCAGGGATTGCTCGGAACTCACTTGCAAGAGACACAAGCCAAAAGCAAATGATTCATTTGAAGCCATAACATGATACTCTCACAGCGACCACCTGCCAGGTTCATACTCAATTAGAAACCCTTTAGAAGCAATACTTAGTCATTGGCAATGTTTTAAAATGCACTTTCAACGTGGGGCATATGTATTAAAAAATGTATCGTTTCTTTTATTCCATTAAAAATAACCTATTTCCTCCTATGTTATATCACAAGAAACTAGAGCTAAAAAGAATTTTTTTTGTCATATTCGTTTTTTCTCACCCCCAAAATTATGTAGATACCATACCATAATCTGAAGTTTAAGGAAACATTGCCAAAAAAATTTTTTTGCTCAATAATTACCGATAAATTGATTATATTGATTATCTATTATTATAAATATTACCCTAACCATGAATATTATTATTAATATTATTTTATTATTATATTATATTATTATTATTTATACTTAATATTATGAATTATTATTATTATTCTCTGATGTAGATTTTTACCTGTAATATAATAATAATTTAATAATAATAATAATAATAATAATAATAATAATAAAATAATAATAATAATAATAATAATAATAATAATAATAATAATAATTAAGATGAACATTTTTTAAGAATTAATTGAAATCATATTATTAAAATAATTAAATATATTATTTTTTTTAAAATTTTTAATTAAAAGAGATCGATAATAAAAAAAAAAAATAGATATCTTTAAAATATCAAAATTAATAACCAAATATTTTAATTTTGAAATTAATTTTGAAAGATTTTGTGATAAGGTCACCTTGTGCGTGCAAGAGTTCACTGGCTCTATCCTTTGATAGAATCTCTATCTCTTAAAAAAAAAAAAAAAAAAAAAAAAAAAAAAAAAAAAAGAAAAGAAAAGAAGAAGAAGAAAAAAGCTTGCTTTCAAAAACTTTTAAAACTTAAATAATTAAGAATGAACCACACGTGTATTTGCGAACTTGTGTTTTATAATTGCTCCTATACTAATAATTGCTCCTACTACTACTACTACTACTACTACTCCTACTCCAACTCCTACTAATACCAATAATTAGTATTGTTATTTTGTTTATTTTCATCGAAAGTGAAGCAGGATTTCTATTTATTTTTAAACTATAAATTTTAAAAATAGTTCTATTGTTATACATACCATATATATATATATTGATTATTGTTATGTGTTAATGTATGTTATTGATATTGATATGATATTATATTTTATGAATTTGTATTTGTTATTTATTGTTATTTATTGTTATTGTATTGTAAGTTATTGTATTTTATGTTATATTTATCATTAGTTATATAATTGTTATTGATATACTATTACTTCACTGATTTACTGATTACTGTTACAGTTACTTTAATGTACTGTTAGACTGTCGTATAACTGATTATTTACGTCCCATTCTATTGTTCTCGTTAATCTGCCAATGTTTTGTATATAATTTTACCAATTATATTAGTTTCAAATATCAATTATTATTACTAAGAAATTTTTGTGGGTAAATTATTATAATTATTTAATTATGTATTTTATATAATTTATTATTATATAATTATAATTATTTATTTATATTTATTATTATTATTATTTATTATATAATATTTATAATTATTATTATTATTAATAATTATTGATTTATTATTATTTATTATTATTATAATTATTAATATAATTATTATGTATTAATTTATTGATATTATTATTTATTTGATATATATATTAATAATTATTTTAGTTTTATATATAATAATTATTATTGTTTATTTATTATATTATTAGTGATTTATTTATTGTATATTGTTATGTATTATTTTTATTATTTATTGTTATTATTATTATTTTATTTATTATTATTATTATTATTTATTGAGTTATTATTATTAGTATATTATGTATTATATTATATTATTTATTAGGTCATTATTATTGTGTATTAGATAATATTATATTATATTATTATGATAATTATTATTATTATATTATATTATTATATTATTATTACATATATAATTACAGGAACTTGGAAAATTATATGTATCATTACTATTATTACTATTATATAATAATAATCATTATTTATTATGTTTATATTATTATATTTTCATATTATTATTATAATTTATATATAATATTATTATTATATTATTATTATTATATATATCATATTATTATTATTATTCTTTATTATTTAGTGTATTTATTATTATTATTTATTATTCCGTTATGCATTATATATTCTCAATGTTCATGATTACTCAATTATACAGCTCTCTTTCTATCTTATCTTTCTCTATTTATATATCTATTCATTATTATATTTCTCATCTATTATTTCTATCTATTATCTATTTATTTATAATATTTATATATAAAATTTAATATATTAATTTATATTTTTATTTATTATATATTTAATTATTTATTTATATATTATTTATATTTAATTATTATTAATATTTAATTATTATTATTTAATTTATATTATATTAATTAATTAATTATATTAATTATTAATATTTTATTATATATTTATATTATATAATTATATATATTATTATATATTATTATAATTATATATATATATTAATTAATTTATATTTTTTAATTA